>JAYXIM010027086.1:0-11621 GCA_037575425.1 Anastrepha fraterculus
TTTATCTTACATAATACCAATTTATGGTCACTTCCGACATCCGGTGTGTACTGTCTGTTTGTAGCAATATAGTCGATTACTGACTGTTGTCCTTGCGAGTTTTCAAAAGCATATTTGTGTTTTTCGGCATGATCAAAGAAAGTATTGTTCATTCTTAGATTATTGTGCGCGCAGAAGTTTGTAAGCAATTCACCGCTATCATTTATTACTTCTGAATTAAATCTCTGCTGTAATGCTGTTCTGCCTATTCTAGCGTTTAAATCACCCATAATTATAACCTCTTCACTACGATTTGGATGGATACAATCATCTGTTTCTGAAGCATTTCGTAGAACTCAAGACGTTTCTCTTTCGATTTCGCGATGTCAGGGGCATAAACACTAATCAGGTGAATGTAATTTTTATCATTTTTGAATCGTACATGCAGTAGATGCTCATTTATATAAAAAATGTCACTAATCTTGGTTTCATTTTCGCATCCATTAAAATTCCAACTCCCGGTTTTGCTCTCATGTTCTTGCTGACTCCGCTATATATTAGAATATAACCATCAGTTGGTATGTTGCCTTTTCTTTTAATTTTTGTTTCTGATAAAGCACATATACTGATTTTCTTTTTTTTTTCAATTCTAGAATTATTTCTTGATCTTTGTTTATCCAAGTTTTAATGTTCCATGAGCCAATTCTCATAATGTTTGTTTGTTTCATTCGCTTAGTCCTTTGTCATTAAATCGTTGTTGTTGTATCCGAGGCTTTATGTAGTTCTTTGAGCATAAAATTACCAGTGTAGTAGGTTGCTAGCCTGGCTGTCTGGGATTTTTTATGAGGTTTGCTCCCCATTCTTGTTGGTCTGTGGAAGGTATTTTATTTCCCTTTTACCCGTCACTTGCTGTTTAGACTTTTATATAATAAAGAGGCAGAACAGCAAGCGACGAGCGTTCCTCGATCCGCCACCTGGGGACGCGCCCGATGGGGGTTTCCGATTCCCCGCACGGGAATACATATATTTGTTACTTATATATATGCAATGTGCTGTTAATTCTCAATTGCAATGTTCGAAATTAATTTTTATTATTTTACTTGAGTTTTTGTCTCAGACATAATTAGCCCGAGTACGGGCACTCACTCCAAAAAAGTTTCAGTTGGATAAGGGGAACAGTGCTTCATGCCCAGATGAATCTGGGAGTGATTATATGGTAGGATAAACTAGGGGTTCTTTCTTACCTTGTTGTTACTTTATTTCCTACGTATTAACTCTGCCTCTATACCAAGAGTATTCACATAATTGTGGATCTGTAAAATGTTTTTTTTGTGTCAGCATTGAACTGTCGCAGCTCATTATAAATTATAATTGTACGATTACATTGGAATGGAGTTGGCTTGTAGTAACAATGTCAACCCGAATGTATTACGTACGAGCTCCTATCGTGAACAAAACTCCCCTCACGGATTCGGAGAAAATACTATTAGTAACTCCGACACTTTCGTAGTTAGGGTTGTGGTAGTGGCTTTTAAATGAAACTATAATTATATGATATGTGGAATAATAATATGATAAATACACGCTTTAATTATTTTTATTTATTTAATGTCTTCCCCTGACCCAGAAAAGCATTCGTATAAATTTGTCACGAAAAACTGTCATCCACTGTTGATCCGGAATCAATAATGCCGCTTTCACGAACTTCGTGACCATGTCGGATTTGATAATAATTGTTTTGTCACGTTGCCGACAACTAGACATTTGTTAGAAGTTCTGCGACAAATACATATTATGAAAGAAAATATAATACCAGTTACAGCTATAGAGCACCGGGGCCAGATACCAGGAAAAAAACCAGGGTCAGTAAATACGTATATGTACAAATGTATGTATGTATATGTATCTGCGCAAATGTGTGCTGTATGTGTGTTGACTGCAATTTATGACCAAAATAAAACTTGAAGTGTATACAATGTGCCGGTCCGGAGTTATACCATTTTGCACCCACATTTTCTTTCCCACTGATTAAAAAGGCGTGAGAAAACTGATATAATAAAATTGTTAATTAAAATTCCAGACATACACTGCAAAATAGTATGGTAAATTCAGCGAATGGTAGTCATGACGAAGTTCTTGCTCCCGTAAAACTGTCTAGAAAGGCATCTTCATTGCAGCCCCACTTAAAAAGAATGCAACAATGATGCAGATTCTTGGCACCAGGTGGCATAGTATATTTAATTGTGTGAGTAACAAATACAATGTAAAAATAAAATTTTGATACAATGTAAAAATAATTAAAAAACACCAGAATTCGGGAGTAAAAATCAAGTGCATGCTTCATGTTCATAGGCAAAGTGACAGTAGGTTGGTGGTGATTCGCAACAGGCAACTCTTGACACTGACACAAAATTGTTCTCTTAGCAAAAGCACAGTAAGAACGAACACTGCTGCAATTATGATACTATCTCCAAATTAAGTCCTGCGCATGTGTTTGTTTCAATGTTGCAATTAATTACAATCAAGTGCAGTAGATTACCACACTGGTAGAGGTTAAATGCAATCATCACAATAAAGTACAACAAATCTTAGTCGCTGCTGCGAGTATGTGCATGGAAAGGGTAATATTTTGGAAATCTTACCACGAAAAATTAAAAGTATAAGTCTTAAATTTTTAAGAACTGGTTTTGGAAAGATAATAGTTTCGGTTTTTATAAAAAGCGTGATGGTTGTTATGAATAATTTATTTTTTCCTTTTGGCACTTGTTTAAGAAATTTTCTTTGGAGCTGTTAATTTTGTGTCTTAAAGTGAACTGCAAGAAAATAATTTTGCTATAAAATCTGGTGTACGCGGCAGACTTGGTTCAACAAAATCCTTTCTGCAAAGCTTTCACTCACACACAACGCATAATCGATTAAGAAAGATAAAAAGCTCTATATTTGCGTTATTCTCGAAGTGACAGAGATTCACATAAGACAATATAAACATTGCTATTTTGGGGATTAAAAATGTGTAGCCAATTGTAATGAACCAGCTGAAACTCAGGTTAAGGTGGTACTGTCTAAGACGATGTCCGCCCATCTTATTCGTGACGCAAGATGTATTTGATGTCGTTCTTATCCAGGAACTCTGGCTGTGTAGGAGCGAAATTTCTAGAATGGCGACGGAGTATTTTAAGCAAACGTAAATGTTATGCAAAAAGAACTATCTGATATTAAGGCTCCAAGTAGAAACCTTTTCAATTGAGCCAGGAGAAGATAAATTTCAGAGAGCTGCTTTTGCGGAAAAGTGAAAGCCTGGCATAAACCCACCAGATTAAGAAACATCTTGCAAATAATCTTACTATCATGGGCTATTTGAGAGATTGAACGATGAGCCACGAAAAATCGCTGCCATGCTCTACGGAAAGGAGACAAATAGTTGCTGCTTACACAGGATTGAGTTCAAAGACACATTTATTTATTTACATGAAATATAATTATAAATAAACACAATCGGCTTTTATCATAGAATGTCTTTTTTAACATATTCGTGACTAAATCCTGTGGTACTGAAATATGCTAAGAATTTGCAAATAGATTTTCGTGTTTTCGCAATCAAACAATGGAATAGTGAAATAATGCGATTCGTAGAACTATACAGAAGCCATGAGGTTCACCATATAGTGCCCGATTTCTAAATAAAAATCACAGTAAACAAAGATTTATATATATTTTAGGAAAAAATTATGAAAATTTACAAAACCTTTTAATAATAATAGTGGGACCAAAACTTTCTTGCAACCTTCCTTTTTTTAACTATTAGGTATTTATTATACAATATTAACTTTTCTTTGAGGTTCTTCAAATTTCTGTGAGGTCTTCGGACCGTGTTCTCTAATTCTCACCACAATCAGTAGCCCAATGGATTCAGATCTGGACATTCAAACGGGCCATCTTCTGCGACTATATACTCAGGAGTATTATTTTTTAACCAACGCTGGGTGGTTTTTGCCTTATGGGCTAGAGCGGAAACTTCCTAGAAGATCCAACGCTCTCCATTGAAGAGAGTACGGTTCAACTGCTTCACCACGACTTCGAAGACATTCTCCTGGTACATTTTGTCCCAGCCTTAACCACTTTGTCATAGAAATGAAGAGATGTTACGCCTTTTTGTAACACTCCCCACCAAACCATTACGGGGACTGGAGGGTGGCCACGGTGAACCATTGGAACAAGATTGTTTGCGTCTTTAGAAGTTTTATCACAGATTTTGTCGTTTTACTTATTAAAAACTTCTTCAACAGTCAGAATTTTCTCATCTGTGGAAATAATTTTCCGATGTTCATTGACCGCGTGCCACCGAAAAAGCTACTTGCATCTGTCGAGTTTAATTTTATTCAAGCGCGTTGTCAAAAGGTGACCAGTTGAGCGACCGAACGCTGACAAGGGTCTGGTCGCTACATTCATTTCCCTCGACGTGATTTTCTGCTTGCTAAGCTGTTTTCTGCGATTTCTTTCTCGAACGCCTTTTATGGCTGCACTGGTTCGAACCACGCCAGGACGACCACTTCTGTTTCTGTCTGTCACTTCAGACGTGTGGGAAACACGATTGATCTTGCGGCAAACAAACATTCTCGAAATATTAAGTATTTTCAGTAATTCGTAAATTTCACCTGTACTTTTACTACTTTTAAAGGAGCTAATTTATTGAAAAATTATAAGAGATCTTTTTTGTAGAGAGTTAAAATTGCCATCAGAAAATGTGTTTTTCATAGCTGTAAATTAGTATACTAGAGAAAAAAAAAGTTTTCCAACAAGTAGCAAAATCCCATGTTATGTAAATGGGAAATATATCGTGTTTGGGGCAAAGTTGATTCTGAATATTAAGAGCTGATTTTGATCTGATAATTTTTCTTAGACGAAAAACTAAAAGTTTAGGGGGCGTCGCAAGAAAAATAATCAAATTGGTAAATAACTGACACCCTAATATGTAAACAACTACGAGTCGCAATTATTCAATAAGCCATGTTGTCTTCATCGTTGTCGAGTATAGCCTGGCATCTTCTTCATGACATGCTTTTCTGCGTAGCTCGTCGACAAGCAGGACTAGATTTTGAGAACTGGACTGGCCTTCCGGCATGATGCGTTTTCATAGTGCCCCACACATTTTCAATGGGGTTGGCGTCTGGGGACTGGGAAGGCCAGTCCAATAGTCTGACGCCATTTTCTTGTTTTGTTGTTTCTCAATGTGATTTTATGAGAGCAGTAGCTTTGATGATGTGGGACGGTAGGATATGTTCGCCTCCTTCAGTCTAGGTCCGATGGTGTTAATACTCACATCTATTGCCTTTTTAGCAAGAATTGTGCGTGCTTGGCGTAGTCACAAAGAAGGGTCCCGCTTAAAAAGTAAACTATCAAACGTACGAAATTAAAAACTATGGCAATAAGCATTTCACACATGCACTGGCAAGTACACTTTACATAGCTATTAAGCAATGATCAATTTTTGACATATTCCCTCTTCTGTTGGATTCGAAGGTAGAGACACTAACTTTTTTACATTTCGCTGCGGTTTAACTTACTAAAAGTTTTTGAAATATTGTCTTTTATGTTGTTGAAACGAATCATTTGTTTTGATGTTGAATTAATTTTTTGTTATAAATAAATTCTATAATGTAGTCGTTATTTAAAGAATTAAAAACAAACAAGTTAATTTTCGCTAATGGGAATGAAATGAAATGCCGTCCTAGTATTTGCTGTGCAGCGTGGAATAACGTTTCAAAAGCCATCACTCATGATGCTTGGCGTAATGGAAAAACGTTTTAACCCTTAACTGACCAATATCGCCATATAAGCGGCATGGCAATTTTAGTTACTGGATTAAATTCCGCGTATATGGTAAGAAATAGTATTTTATTATTTCTATCCCTCTTATTGTTTATCTTTCTGTAAATTTCTTTCCACTTGTGGTTTAAATTGAATTATTTTTTGCCATTTTGTGTATCTCAAGGACGCGTAAATGCAAAATAAAGGTGACTCGATGGAAACCTCTAGATTTTCCTGCTATACTTTCACTCTCAAGTCAGGTGTAAATTTCGGATAGTGCGTCGAAGAGTATCATACCCTAAAAGAATATAGAATTTAAAGCAACTTGTTATTCTATTACTTGTTATTTCATTACTCCATTACCTAAATATATCTATTGTCAAGCCAAATTCTGGCAAACATTCCAATAGAATAAAATAAAATAAAATTGAATTTGATAAATTAAAATTAGTATTAAGTAGGTAATAGAAATATTGTTTGAAATTTTAAATAATTGAAATTAAGCAAATAAATATGTAAATTTGAATTATATTTAAGCTTAGTATTAAGTTATTTTTCTATATATAAGTATATACATTACTTTTTCTCGCCTTCCTTACTTTCGCTATTAACTTTCGATCATTGGCTCTATTTCTACAGCTATACTTTCCGTTCTTCTTATTTCTATTTACCTAACTATTACCTAATCAATAAAAGTTTTTCTGAAATATAATATTTTCATTCCCACACTTTTGTAAAAATATTGAGTACACAGTTTTACTTATTATGAAAAATAGCTTGGAAGGTTAACTGCCGTTGAGCTTTATGAAATTGAAATTTGTCACGTAAGTAGAAAATCTCTTCTATCGGTGAAGAGGTTGTAAATGAGCTTATAACTTAAGTAAAACTTTCATTCTGCCTAAGCGATTCGCTTTAACAATTTTGAAAAATGCTTTCAAAGCGAAAATTCCCAACGAAAAATGTTCAGAAATTAATATAAAGGCTTTCATATTTAACTAGGTTAGGTTAGGTTAGGTTGAAGCGGTTGTCCTGTGGGACACACTCAGGCTCATAGCCCATTGTGATGCCGCGTGGGGAGCTTGTCCCTATCTCTCCTAAAACCAGTGTGTGTTTTTCAAAAGTTTTAAAATATCTCTGATTTCTATAGAACTGAGGTCTTCTAACTCATTAAAAAATTGTCTACCCAAAATAGTAAACCTGCGTCTGGATAGAGCAGAGCAGTGGCACAGTAGGTGCGAGATTGTCTCTTCCTCGTCCTCATCTAGACAACTCCTACAGAAGTCATGTGTTTGCACACCCATCCTTTGGGCGTGTCTACCTATTAGGCAGTGCCCCGTTATAACTGAGATCAATGTGCTAAGACTGTGTTTATTTTGGCTTAGCAGAGATTCTGTGCGTTTAGCATTTAGAGTCGGCCAAAGTTGACGGGCGATTTTGCAGGTTGCTTCATTTCGCCATCTTTCGTTTGCTTTCTTTAGAATTTCTTCAAGGATGTGTAGCTTACATGTTTGTAAGGGTATCCCTATGTCATTATCTATGTGCTCGTCAGACAATTTAGTTCCGAGTCTTGCTAGTTCATCGGTTCTACAGTTACCCTCAATGTCGCGATGGCCAGGAACCCATGTTACCTTTAGGTGAAATGACTCAGCCATCTCGTTAAGAGATATGCGGCATTTCATGGCTACCTTGGAGGTTGTCGACTGTTTTGTGAGGGATTTTATCGCCGCTTGGCTATCAGTGAAAATGTAGATATCATTTCCGGATATCGCATCACACTGTATCAGTGTCGCGGCTTTTATTATTGCCATCAGTTCAGCCTGAAAGACACTACAGTAGTCGGGGAGCCGAAAACTGAAGGAGATCCCCAGATGTTCGGAATATACACCTCCGCCCACCCTGCCCTCGAGCTTTGAGCCATCTGTGTATTTAACTAGAGAATAATAGAATCTAATTGATCCGAGGCACTCGATTTAATTTGAGCTCCAACTTTCAATTTTCAGGTTCTGGTAACACAGAAAAATTCGCAAACATTTAACAAATTTTGAAAATTGTCACCAACATTTTTAACTTTTTTATCAGAATCTTTTGAAAACATCTGAGGATGCAACTTTAAAGCCCATTCAATTTTAGAATAATAACGTGTCAGTTCGAAGTCGCTTTAAACCGCGTTGATCTTTCCCAATTTGTTTTGCATACGACGTTGAGCATTTTCTTTCTTGTAAAAGGATTCCGAACAGGTGGGAATTATTTAATAAAATAATGAATCCATTTTAAGATGGCGCTGCAGTGGCATCAAATTCCGGAAAGGTTTACAAATGTTATGACGTTACACAAAGTTCAGGCCCAAGTTATTAAGAATGGAGTATAAAAAACATGGGAAACAAAAATTGCTTCTGAATTCAGTAAACTACTGAGAATTAGTTTTAAGAAAATCCACTTCTTAAGTATGAATTACTGTGATACCTGATCTATCTAATTCTGTTACACGAGAAATTCTTTACAAGTAATGAATTTCATAGAAACATTTTTAATGATTTTGGGATAAATTTTTATACCAGGCATTTTTTTCGTGCAAAGGTATTGAATTCCTCCAAAAACGACGATCAAAGCTCCGTCGTTTGAGTGCTATGTAAATGAATATATGCACACACGTACATCCGCATATACATAAATGCCGTTGAATAAAAATATGTATGCATATACATAAGTACATACATACAAACATACTAAAATTCTACAGTTACTCATGGTATGTACATATGTACGCATGCCTTGTGCAAACTTTCTCAACTACTGTGGAAGTCAATTTAAGACGTTGGCTTAAGTTTTAGCCAGATAGCGGGAGCGTGACACGAATGGGCGGAGTCAGGGCTTTAGTGCTTGTGATGCGCATTGAACCGGAAAATTGATGGCTCACTGTGTTGGATGAAGCAGTGACGAAAGGAAAATGTCAAATGTGAGCTTTTGAATAAATGAAAGTAAGAGGTAATGCACGTGCGTGTATGCATACTCCTATCACTTGATTATATGTTGAAATGCCCATTGTATCGAAGCTTTTACATAAAGCAACAATTTGTTGATAAGCCTTTGGTAAAGGCATCCTACTCTAACTAACGGAGTGATGGTTTGCCTACTATATACTAAGGTCATCGATAAATTTATTCTAACACAATTTAGAAATTTAGATTTTTTAAATATCGAATCCAGAATTCACCATAAATAAAAAATCGCCTATTATTTCGTTGCACCAAGCAAAGAACATCTTGCAAAAACTCTTGCTCGCTTTATCGTAAAGCGAACCCTTTTTACAAGGGATTCAAATTCTCCATGAGTAAAATTTGCAAAAATTTCATTACATTATAAATTCATATAATTCAGTTATGTATGTAGACACGGGAACCTTGTTTATTTACTTTCATGAAACCATTTTGAGGCTCTTATGAAACGCAGGATTGGTCTAACCCCGCGCCAGATAGTTCTGTAAGAGAATTGAAAAAGTGTTTACCTAGACAACCTGCTTTGATTTTAGCTAAGGCTGGACAATTGCAAATGAAGTGCTCTACTGTTTCTTCCTCCTCCTCATCCCTACAGCCTCTACAATATCCATGGGAGAATACTCCTAGTCTCAAGGAAAGCCTTCCAAATAGCCAGTGGCCGGTGACACAAGCCACGACCTTCGAGATATCTTCTCTTGAGAGGCTAAGCAATTCCTTTGTCCTTTTCTTGTTTATTTGCGGCCATAGTAGCCTGGCTGTTACACATGTATCTTCTTCCTCCCATGACCTATTGCTGTTCGCAGACCTAAAAAAAAATGCTCGCCGGTAAGAAATTTCCCTCGAATGAAGAGGTTATCGCTGTTTGATTCCTAACATATTTTGAGGCAAAAGATAAATCGTTCTACAAAAGTGGTACTGAAATGTTAGAGCGGCGCTGGAATGATTGCGTTGTTCTTGATGGAAATTACGTTGATGAATAAAGCTAATTTTGAACGAAAAAAACGTATTTTCTTTGTTAGGCCCAAGACTTTTCAGGCCATCTGTTACAATACATATAAATGAGTAAATATACACCTACAATAAAATGGATGGTTTTTCGTTATTTCCCAATGTAAGCTGAAGCAGTTGTCCTACGTTGGTATCCAGTTGTTTAAGATGATCGCGGGCCGTCAGTTGCAGTACACAAGAAAATTAAGACCCAGACATGAAATACCAACTTTCTTTCTATTTGCATACAGACACATATACGTAGATATGTGGGCAGTAAGGCAATAAATAAAGAGTTGAACAGACTCCAAAGAAACCAAAAAAGTTCGGAAAAAGATTCTGCGAAGAAGCCTAGACCTAGGAACTCAGCGGTAAAAAATATCACACAATTTCTAAAGCTTTACATTGCGGATTTTAATTTCTGGTTATCATTTCTGGCATACTTACGCATAGGAGTATCTCTACTTGAAAAGTGGGCCAAAATTGAGTGACCTAATTTATTTATTTAAAAATTAAAATCAGTTTTTTAATGCCTTCTGTAGATAATTGGTTTTAAAAAGGGTATATTTTAGGTAACCCTAATATCTACATAGCATTATACGAAACCATTGATATAACAAAATACAGTAAGTAGCACAATTCTTGTAGGATTGAGGCTATTTAATTTTACTTTTATTATTCTTGAATTTTACTAAATATACTTCTTAAGCTTATTGTGGAATATATGGATACGAAAATGTGTATAACCGAAATGAAATGTACGTATAAAACCGAATGAACGACAAGGAATACGATTTGTGATTAGGGAAACCCCAAATACATATCGTCAACCAAAACAGCAAACAGAAAAATTGCTAATAACTTGCGGAATATTGATAACGAAGGCTATGGTAGAATTTAAATGGCGCCAACATGCCTATTCTATAGTCGCCGTAATAACATAAAAAGCCAAAAGGCAATTGCGAAATGGCTACGAAAGTACCAAATAACAAACAACAAATAAATAAATTTACGTATTTTCGCTTTAGTATATTTGTTTACTTATTTGCAAACCTCCACCCACAATCACATGAACATTTATGTAATTTTTTGAGTGGTGTGTGGAAACAATAAAAGTTGTGAGCAAAAATAATAATAACAAATAAACAACAATAATAAAAACGACAAAAGTAACTGAAAAATAAATAAATGCATACATTTTCGGGTGGCTTTTACGTGCTTTTCTTTGCTGGAAAATGTTCTTTTGTCAACACTTGCTGGGAAGACGATTCAACAAGACTTAAATAAGTTTTGGCGGATTAGAAGTTGAAGGATGAAAAGTTTCTTTAGAGTCAGCACTTATGGGGAATATATCAAATTCCGCAAAATTCAACAAAACAACATGTGGCCAAAAGCTTGAAGTTTTCCTAAGCCACGTGAGCGATGTAACTCAGTATGGTTTTATACTTTCGGATTTAGATATAAACATCTTTCTCCTATATCCGGCAAGGGGACCGTACTTAAGTCAGCATTATCATAATAAGTACATACTTGTATATTAAATACTCTCAGTCGCTTTGAACTGGCACATACATGTCTACTTAACAAATATAATTTTTAGGACATCACTTTTTATGATCAGGTACGCAACTGACAACAACAAAATCCATGTACATACATATATTATATTATACGGCCGTAGGAAAATATTAGCTGGCAGTCTTACGGTGATTGGAAGAGCAATGAAAATATTACTGCTACTTATATGTATTGATACGATCCAAACTACATACATAAATTAATTATTTCAAGTTATGCAACTACTTTACCACTAATCTCGGTCCGGACCGAACTTTTCATATCCGTGCATAT
>JAYXIM010027088.1:0-182981 GCA_037575425.1 Anastrepha fraterculus
TGTGTATGAAATTTCTAGGAACTTTGTGCCTTGCAATGTCATCCCAATGTAAAGTGGGCATAAAAAATACATTGCTTATGGATAGACGATTGACTGGCCCCTGCCGCAAAGGGGATGACAATTCTCAAGCCTATTGATAACCTGCCTCTCTAGAAGTATCCGTTGTATCTGCACACAAAAATAAAAAATATGTAATATAAAGTCATAATTAAGTATTTCTTACATGTACATATGTATGTACATATTTACTACATTTTACATAATTAAGAAGGTTTCCATAAATCATGTTTACAAATGATTATAATTCACAAAAACATTTAAAACAAAAGCGCAATGGTAAAAGAAATATTTGCTTTAAAAATGGTATTTCCGCACAATGTGTTATTTCTCCCTTTATTTTTCCTCTCTTTTAGCAGTAAAAAATCTGCCAATTTTCAGCACTAAAGAAAGATAATGCTGAGTAATTGTATCCCAATGAAAATGCTGGGCAAGAGGCAGAGGGAGTGATAGTAGAAAATTCATTAACGCCGCTGGTCTGTAATGGATGAAGAAAAATGCAAGACGTTTAGAATAAATAGTTATATGCACATACATTTATAGTACATGAGTATGTATGTATATACAATACATACAACAATATGCGAAGCCCAAAAACCATTTCGGACCGTACTGTCATTTTTTGCGGTCGCCATGTACCCAACTGATTTTTTCATATATGTATGTATGTAAAAAGCATCAATGGAAGAGAAAATTGTTAATATCTATTCTCTCTTTAAAGTGCTAATGAAAAACCGCAGTGAATAGTTCCTGCTGGTTTTGGCAGTAGCAGCAATAAAAAGTTTTCCAACAATTGTAGGGATGCGATTTTTCTATTTGATATATTGGCTGATGGCTTGGTAACTATAGGGAAGTAATAACCAGCAACAAGAAACAAAAGAAATTGAAAAAGAGGTTATGAGCAGAAAAAATGCGTTGCCTTGAAAATTTCTAAAGGCAATTAAATATCACATCGCAGTCCAAGAAGATATTTATTTCTTGCACTTGCACCCACCAACATAAGCGAATTTGTGTGCAACCATGCAATCGCTTTGGTAAACTACAGAAATGCAACAACATATCACGATGTGTTTGCTGCATTGTTGCGGAATCTCGACCAAGCTCAATTAGCCCTTCCGCGAAGCAAAGTAAAGCAAAGAAAAATGGCGAACCGGAACAGCATTGCCACACCCACTTGCCACTAAGTTACGCTACATAAACTGTAAATTGCAAACTGTATGAGTGATTGTGGCACTTTAGTGTCGCTGCATGTGCAAGCGTCCATGATGGGTGTGGCAAGCTTTTGCAAGTTAGTAGCGAATTGTAATGAACGTTGGAATTAATTTTTATAACTTGGCAACAAATTATTGCACTTCGCTACTCGTTTTGTCGTTTGTGTAATCACTGCACAATGCAACCATAATTGTTGTTATTGCGCCAATTATTATTATTAACAGATAATTATCAAGCACCTAATGATATCCCTGCAACCTGAAAGATCTGTTATGTCCTTTTTATGGATTCGGGGTATTTCTCTGAGCCTAACTTCTTCAATAAATTTTAGTATCTATTTGTCATACTTTATTTAGTTTTATTTTCTGCTCTGGTAAAATATGTTGGCCCAGACGTTTGAGCCCTTATGCATCAATCCTGGGTACGATACCAGCGCATGTTTGGCCATTTCATCTTCCACCTTACAGAACCTGCAGAGTCTGTATATTAAACGCACTGCATTTTTCTTAGCAATCTTCGAGGAAGATTTTATCACAGATGCCTGTATCTTTATAAATTAAATAAATAAAAGTATATAATATAAGTAAGTATAGGTGTTTTTACTCGTTTAGAGTGTCCATTATACTTAAGTTGTTTTATTTATTACTTATAGCCGAACTGCCATTCGGAAAAGCGTAGGTTCGAAAAAGGGGTTCTAATAACGTTCGCCTCTTGGCAGGCAAAGCAAACCTCAGAGTGTATTTCTGCCATGAAAAAATTTCTCATATTAAAAAGTTGTGAAACTTTAGACTGAATTATTTATTACTAAATTATTGCTTTAAAGATGATGATTTGGTTTTCTAATATTCAAATTATTCATAATTATTGTTTCAAGCATCTAGTCACCTCTTAAGGAGTCCCGGTGGTCTAGAATTTTTCAAAAACCGATTTTTTTTTGATATATCGAAAGTATAGGCTTTTAAGAATATACTGTTAAATATGTAGAAGGATATTCCCAGTATTTTCGATTCTACAGCCGTTTTAGCAAGTAGAGTCAGATTCCTCACGCAGCAGCGTCGCATTATACACTCTCAAAACTTTAAACTCAATTATCTCAAAACGACTTTTATCGGCCAGGAGTTGTCAAAACAAAAAAAAACTATTCAACCGAATCGTCTCTGAAATTTTACGAGCATCATATTACTATTTCAATTATTTCGTACTTTTTTTATTAAAAAACTGAAAAACCCCCGATTTTTAGAGTGTCAAATTCAAAACCTCGCCGTTTTGTCAATTTTTTTTATTCTAGTACGGGACATAGCTACAGTCATGCTGATCAATAATTTTTTTTTGGTTTTTGTGTTTCAGATAAATATAAGAGCCAAAATGAACAACACCGTCCAGGTCCAATTTTTCGGGAGAGTCAACTTCAGCGCCATTTTTAAAATTATTACAATTAAAAAAAAAAAAAATTTTAATTCTTTCATTTTTGTATTTAAAAACCCTAAAAAATTTAAATTTCGTTTTTAATTTTTTTATTGTAAAAGCAAATTCCTGAATACCCTAAATTTTCGAGCTCGAGACCATCGGGATCCCTTAAGTTTTGACGTGAGTGTTTCTTGTGGCACAAGGCTTGCTACTTTCTGTCGTGCTCAAACGACACAGAATCTCATTCGAATTACCGACAATCTCTTCATTGTTGCTTATATCGAGTTGTTGTGTAAAACCTCTTTTGGGACGATTTTAATTTAAATCATTGTAGCAGCACTGTTTACTAGTAACACCGATTAACACATTTATAACTGGTTTAACAGTAAATAATGATGCTACGCGATGCATAATGCGTAAATCGGGAAACGGGGATTCAATAGTTTTAATTACTGTGATGAACGATCACTTTCCAATCGCTGTGAAAAAGTCGCTGATGGCGATCCAGACGGCTTGTAACACGATTATCGAACTGAACACGCAAAAGATCAATTGTGGCATGAGCTATGTGAAAAGATCATCCAAGTCCACTTCTTCAATTTTCGGACACTATAGTGCTGACCTGACGCTTCCAGCAGCATTTTCAAAGCAAAATGAACCCATAATGCCATCGCTCCACAATCCATACCGAATTGTCACTCTCTGAGAATGCATTGGCTTCTCGACTATGAAGTGCGGGTAACATAGTCGTCGAGATAAGATTGCACTTCGTCAGAAAAGATGATTTTGACTTGTTTTCAATAAATGCACTGTTTGGGCTATACTCGTGCAACATTAATTTTTGGAAATAAAACTCGAATATTTCCCATGGTCCAGCGAGAGCTGAAACTAACAGCTCACTGTCAAAATATCATATGATTAATAAACATTATGTTTAAAGTACAACAGCAGCTTATCAGCTCATAATTACAAGTTAAGCAGTCAGCGCAAAAGTGTGGATTCAGGTGTTCGATTTTTTGTAAAAGTAAGAGCACAAAATCGCTTTTCTTGCAAATGTTGACAGTAGCCTCGCAACTCGAATGCAATAGGTTTCCTTGTTCAAATCAATTGAGGAAATGCTTTTTCAAATTTAATAACTACGAGTATGTATAAACAATTGCGAGGCATTGTGATGGTACACCAAGGTGAATTCATACAGAATTTATTGCATTGGAACCAAGTCTGAATGATTTTCATTACTATGTCGGCTTATGAGAGCCCTAATATTATATTGGAATATTAAATAAACAGTCAAGATATTTATTGATATATTACAATTAGTGTCCGCACTATACATTTGCGCAAAGAATGAGAAAATATTGTTAGTTTTTGATAAGTTGATCTTTTAACCCGCACACTTTGGTTTACGAATCCCTCCCATTAAGTAGATATACTCGACTAAGTTGTACATATGTAGAAAATATCCACCGTTCATTGTTCGGTTAGAGAATTTGTCCGACATTGACGATCACAAAAACTTCATGAATTCGCCACAGCTTTTAGTAAAGTAGAAGAAAATTAAACTCATCCCAAAAGCTGACTAGCGTCCTGCTGTGCGTTTTCTTCGTTTAACTTTGGAAGAACGTAACGTTTACCAGGACAATCAGTTTGGGTCCCGCAGTGCTACAACAACAAACTAATTGCCTACACAACACCAAACAGTAAAAGGGTACATTGATGGGACAGTTGGTGGTAAATATTATAAAAAGGCGATATGAATGGTTAGAGCTGTGAATGTTGATGCTTTGTGTAGTTAATGAGACAAGCCAGGACATTTAAAAAATGCAAACGCTTCAAACGATGAAGGCAGATTCGCTTTTAATTTTGATTGCTTCAACCAACACTTGTGGCAGCAGAAATTGCACTTCAGCAAATGCCCAATGACTAGACTCGACTCTATCTTCATACTATTGTCATTTAGCACATTGTACTTTGACATCATTAATCCAGGGAGTTTTTCTCACTGTCATATCTGTGTCACTGTCATCATTTTATCATTAAAATGGTCGCAATCTTTCGTCAGGAGATAAAATACACAACAGGGAATTTTAATAAAATGTGAAAATTGTCGCCAATGCTGCTCCTTCTGCTTGTGGTTTTTTTTTTCAATTCATGACCTCCGTGGGTGTCCTAACTTGCGCTTGCTCTAACTTTGCTGAGTTAATGCACTAAGTGTGTCGCAGACAAAATAAAGAAATTTTCGAAAATTTATAAAACAAAATATTGAAATCATCTTGCGCGAATATAGGTAACAAAACTAACAATAATTTTGGATAATAGAATTCAGTATAAATTTTGGTCAATATGGTCTAAGATTATATCACAACTAGATTATATCACAAAGACGCAAATGTACATATTTATCTTTCCTATGAAGTACTCCTGCAATTCAAAAATATTAAAAACTTCGGTAATAAATATATGTATGTACCTACATACTATGTACCCATATTTACCCTATATTAGAAATGATTTCGATTTTGATGCTTCTGAGAATGAGAAAGGGCTTTGCTTGATTAACTTCTAAACAGTATGAATAGAAGTGAATGAACAGTGGTACCAGTATTTCAGATTTAATAAACAAAATTCCAATATTATGAGGTCGTACTCAAATTAAAAGAACCGGGTTTGAAAAGCGCAAGAGAGTATCAAGGAATAAGAAATCTATTATTTTGACGTGATAACGTCTTATAATTCGATTTAACAGGCTGCACGCACGAAAAAATGTGTCGTTACCTTGCTCATTACTGTTCATATGTAGTTACCTTGCTCATTACTGTTCATATGTAGTTACCTTGCTCATTGCCGTTACCTTGCTCATATTAGTGTTACCTTGCTCATTAGTGTTACCTTGCTCATATTAGTGTTACCTTGCTCATTGCCGTTACCTTGCTCATATTAGTGTTACCTTGCTCATTAGTGTTACCTTGCTCATTGCCGTTACCTTGCTCATTGCATTGAATGAACTGCAAGCGAAAGGGCGGAACGAACGACAAAGCAAACAAAGCAAACGAACGACAACGTTCGATATCTTGCTCTCTCCTACTTAAGTGAGCGTATATATGTATGTATGTATATGCGCAAATGTACATATATAAATTCTCGTATTTGTATTTGCATATGCCTTCTTATTGATTATTATTAATTTGATTGACTTGAAGAATTTAAAATAAAACCAAGTTTGTTAATAATACCTGTTGTTTTAATGTTATAATTATTAATTTTTTTATTATATATGAAGGAAAAAATGTATGGTAATATAATATTTACCATATACCTTATAAGATATGTTGTCTATACTAATATTATAAAGAGGAAAACTTTGTTTGTTTGTAATGAAGAGTCTCAAAAACTACTGGACCGATTTTAAAAATTCTTTCACCATTCGAAAGCTACATCATCCACGAGTAACATGGATTATATTTTATTTTGGAAATAGGGCTCGAGATATAGGTCAAAACGTGGACCCGGGTAACCTTCGGATGTGTATGTACAATATGGGTATCAAATGGAAGCTGTTGGTGAATGCTTTAGTCCAGAGTATTTTTCATGCTGCTCCGTGACTAGGGTCTCGAGATAGAGACCAAAACGTGGACCCTAGAATGTGTTTGTACAATATGGATATCAAATTGAAGCTGTTGGTGAATGCTTTAGTACAGAGTATTTTTCATGCCGCTCCGTGACTGGGGTCTCGAGATATAGGTCAAAACGTGGACCCGGGTAACCTTTGGTTGTGTATGTACAATATGGGTATCAAATGAAAGCTGTTGATAAGTGCTTTAATACGGGGTAGTTTTCATACCTATTGATGACTAGGGTCTCGAAATATATGCCAAAACGTGGACCCGCCGTGTCTTTGAACCGAATTAAACCAAACTTACACACATTGTTAAGTAGGTATTGAAGATGATTTCCGTATAGTTTGAATACCTATTGGTAGATAGGGTCTCAAGATATAGGTGAAAACGTGGACCCGGGTAACCTTCGGACGTGTATGTACAATATGGGTATCAAATGAAAGCTGTTGGTGAATGCTTTAGTACAGAGTATTTTTCATGCCGCTCCGTGACTGGGGTCTCGAGATATAGGTCAAAACGTGGACCCGGGTAACCTTTGGTTGTGTATGTACAATATGGGTATGAAATGAAAGCTGTTGATAAGTGCTTTAATACGGGGTAATTTGTTATGTTATGTTATGTTATGTTATGTTATGTTATGTTATGTTATGTTATGTTATGTTATGTTATGTTATGTTATGTTATGTTATGTTATGTTATGTTATGTTATGTTATGTTATGTTATGTTATGTTATGTTATGTTATGTTATGTTATGTTATGTTATGTTATGTTATGTTATGTTATGTTATGTTATGTTATGTTATGTTATGTTATGTTATGTTATGTTATGTTATGTTATGTTATGTTATGTTATGTTATGTTATGTTATGTTATGTTATGTTATGTTATGTTATGTTATGTTATGTTATGTTATGTTATGTTATGTTATGTTATGTTATGTTATGTTATGTTATGTTATGTTATGTTATGTTATGTTGTGTTGTGTTGTGTTGTGTTATGTTATGTTATGTTATGTTATGTTATGTTATGTTATGTTAAAGTATATTATGTTATGTTAATGTTAACTCATTCTCTATATCCATACAAAATATCTATCAAACAAATAAAATTAAAATTTTCTTTTGAAAATGCAACCATTCAATCAGTATTTTCTTATGACGTTATCACGTTAAGCTATCGTCAGTAAACCGACTTTACAGACAACCTCTTTTTTTGCATAACAATGGTTTAAAACTGTTTTATGGTCGATCTTTAGCTCTTGCGCGATGTTACAACTGCTAATATGTCGGTCAATTTTGATGATTTCTGTGATTTCATCAACATTTTCTTCATCAAAAATACCTGAGCGGAATCGAAGAAGCAAAAAATTGCATGTAATTAACTGTTGCAATTTCATCACCCGAAACAACATTCACAATTTCAGCGGGTTTCATTTTCCCCTTTATCAAAGAAAAACTGTAAAATGCAACGAATTTTCCCTGTATTGACTTCCATTGTGCATACCCTGTAACTCACAATCGAAGGGAACAAATAAAAAGCAGCAAAAGAATTTATTTTTGGTGAAATGTCACCTTGACAACGAGCATAAACTTTAAATTGTTTGATCGGTACTTTACGAGACATCGATCATTACAGCCATCGGGAAAATAATTGATTTCTTTTTCCCCAAACTTATAGGTATATGCATTACATAATTGGCGTGTACATTATTTGTTAGACATTGGCCAGGCTTCTCCTCCAATTTACCGTGTGGTGGTGGCGTACAAACTCACTCTATTGATTTGAATATTTATTAAAAATATATACTAACTATGTATGTATATTCCAACTTTATGTATCCCCGTTAATGGCATTAAAGCAGCGAAGAAATAAATCAAAATATGGTATAACAGTATACTGTACACGTCTATATACATACTTATACATATTGTACAGAAATAATCTGTTGCCAGAAGCGATAAGCTGAATGAAACATAACGGGAAATTAGACAATGGCCAGGTCGTTGGGGATTAAAATGTCAACGCGCAGCGCTTATATTCTACCTTTGCTGGTATTTACACTAATGCCGCTGCATAAACACGCGAGGTGCGATAATGTCGTAAATGGCGAGCACAGATTTCCAGTGAACTAGACAAAACAGCGCGAAAGAAATGACAGGAGAGTGATTGTTCATGTTATTACCGCATTTTATTAGAGCAGCACTCGATTGCAGGAAAAATATCTTATTTTCGTCTTCCGGTTTCTCGTCCTCTGTGATTACTGCTTAATTAACTAACGTTCGCACGCACACACCAAAGCCACCAAAGACAAGTATAATCACTTAACAAACACAACTCTAAGCAAGTAGCAGATGCTCACTGTACCCCACTGTATCTACATTTCGAAGAGGGCTCCTCGAATAGGCTTGCTGTGGAAATATGTCTACAACTTTGTTGGCCAAACGACCAGATCATTACTCCCTTGTGGCGTAACGGGGATCGGCTTAATTTCTCAATAGGATTTACGCTTGTCTGAATACAGTAACACATTAACAACGCCACAAGAATGCACCTTTGAGCCAAGTTTAATTGCCTATGCAAAGTCAGTGGATTCATTTATCTTCGCTAATAAATGAATTATGACCAACAGATAACGCAATTTCTTGACACCAACAACACCAACAAAGCAGAACAACATAGTGCTTTCCTCTTGGCTTAACAATGAATGTTTTTTATTTATTCTTTGTTTTGTTTGTCCTTTTTCACTAACGGGCATTCGTCGCGTGGGCAGTTCTACACCGTGATGGATTATCGCTACCTATACTGTCTATTTTTTGTACAAGTTGACAGGCTAACACTTTGGAATTACATTATTAAAATATCAAAAAAATAAAATAGAAATATGGACAACTTCCACATTTTAGGCGGTCACAATCCTGCTTCCGCCGCGCTTCTGAGAAAACTAAGTAATACGTCTAAAGGAGATTACGTATTAGTAGAAAGTTTTTATTTTGTATGAATCAACCATTCTTAGAGCAGTCATTTTGCCGTCCAACAAAATTGTTTGGTTCTTATTTGCTCGTTTTGGAGATATTTTTTAAATGTAGATAATAACAAACAGGAGTTTAAATCATCACTGTCAGTCAAAAGTTAGTCGGGCGGTTGGCTAACATTCGCCACCCCTATGCGAACTAAATACGAGTACGCTGTAATAAAGTAGTATAATACTAGAATTACACCTTATGAATTTTACCTAAAATCATACTTTAGGACACAGTAGTTAAATCTTTATTCAGCCTAATCGAGATTCCTTTTCTATTATTATTTATTTTTCTATAATCGCTTTTTTAAAACAAAAATACTGGATTTTACTGTACGTAAATTTTGTTTAAACTAACAATTTTTCAAATGAAACAGAAACAAAACAGAAAAAAATTAAAAGTTTGGCATTCCTTAGATCAGAATGAAATACTTAAGGGCGTTAACGTCTAGTTAATATTGCCTTTAACAGGTGGAATCTTAATCACATTATAATTTGAAATGACAATCTCATTTTCACCTCACTCTCATAAGCTGACGTTGAGTTGTGTGACATTCATGCTCACTCTTAACCCCTTTTCGACACCTTAGAGCACCTGTACCAATTCGGTTATTGAAAACCATTTTTACATTTGTTTTGTATGCACATTCCCTGTACGTGAATGGGAGCGGCAAACGTGCATCTATGCCTCCATTACCATCCTTAAAAGTTAGTAGAATCGATGCCAAGACGCTTAGAGGTTGTTTTGCAAAATAATGGTTATCATAAGAAATATTTAATAACCCATATTTAATACAAAATACCCCACTAGTTAAAAGCAAAATACGTTTGAGAGCAATGAATTATGATTTTTTTTTAAGTATAGTTAAGTTTTTACAGGGTGCATACGGTAGTAGAGGACAGGGAATGTGGCTATAACTTCCCAAAACCACTTGTTTGCTTTTTGCTATTTTTCAGATAAGATGGGAAGGAATATAACTTAACTGAAGAAATGAAGAGACATGCAGCTATCGTCGCTATATGTGGGAATCACACCGATTTGGAAGTCTCTAATTCTCTTAAGTGCGCCCGTTTATTCGTTCATAATTGCAATGAATGAGTATAGTATACTATAGTATAGTATAGTTCCAGCAGAATGGTATTATCGCAGAAAGGGTAAGTATTACTGCAAATATTTGTAAAGCAAATCTGAAAAATTGGAAATAAGAAATTGGAAATAAGAAATAAATACGACATTTGCCTTTATCAAAAGAGAGTCTAAATTTTATATGAGAGCTCTCGTATCGAAAACTAGGGTTTGACAGTTGAGAATGGAAGACTGTGTTGAAATTTCCATTCGATAATTGTTCATTTAAAAAGCGCGCGTTACACATATGTCTAAATCTTTTTTGCTGGAATGTTGATACGACTGTCCTCTAAAGTGTCACAGAGTTTGAGCGTGATCTGTCAATTAGCTTGTTTTTGACATTTAATTATATCAGTCAACCGCGGGTCTGCTCTGCGATTTTCACTATGAATAAAAATATCGAATAAAGAATTCAACGGATGAAAACGTCGACAAAGTCAAGGAAGTGGTGCTGGAAAACCATCATTTAAGTTTGAGGGAGGTAGTTCGTGACCTTAACGTACTTTAAAACCAATTCACAATATTTTCACCATCAATTGAGCATGAGACGCGTGGTTGTTCGACTCGTTTCAAGAGAGTTGAATTTCTTTCAAAAAATTCATCGGCAGAAGGTAGCTGAAAACATGTTTGAGCAAGTGAATTCGGACCCAACCATAACCCAATTCCAGCGCTTCATAACATGATGAGACGTGGATATATGAGTTTGACATGCAAACCAATCAACAGGCGGCTGAATGGCGCTACCCACATGAGCCGAAACCCTAAAAATCACGTCAAAGTCGGTCAAACGGGAAAGTCATGATACTCGTTTTCTTTGATTATCATGATCTTGTGCACTCAGAATTCGTTCCAAACGATTCTACGGTAAATAAAGAATATTATTTGGAAGTTATGCGACGTTTGAGAGAGAATGTGCATAGGCCCAATTTGTGGAAAGAAAACTCATGGATCTTGCACCATGATAACGCACGGTCTCACAACACTCATATTGTGAACACTTTTTGACCAAAAACTCGACAAATATCATCGAACAACCACCATATTTACCGGATTTAGCCCTCTGTGAATTTTTTTCTTTTCTAAAACTTGCATTGCCACTCCGCGGACACCGATTTGAGTCGATGGAGGCCATTAAGGAGAATTCCCTGAAGGAGCTGAAGAAGACCTCCTCAAACGTGTTTAAAAGGTGATTTGATGACTGGACTAATCGTTGGCATATGTGTATTGCTTCGAATGGAGCCTATTTTCAAGGCGCCAAAATAAATTTTGATGATTAAACAATTATTTTGCGTTTTATTGAACAATTCCCAGTATTTTTTTGACAAAATGGAAATTGTTTAATTTCAGAACAACGCTTCCAAATTGTGGTAATTTACTTTGAAAAAAAAAAAATATGTTCGCGAGGTTCAGAGAGCACTTCGATTTATTACAAAATCAATTTGGTGTCAACTTTTTCCGGAAGTGGTCCTATTGACCATCGTTCGTGCGATTTGACGCCTCTATTTTACTTTTTATGGGTCTATGGGTGTATTCAGAAACGCATTATAATGCGCAGTAATTGCAGTGACAGACAATTCATGCAATTGATAGATTTGCTGACGTTTTGGAAATAAATTTGCTGCATTTAAGAACGCGCTCTGCCGTAAAATGGAATTATTACTAAGCTTAGTAGCCGACGATGCATGTGAGTCAAAAACTGATAATTTTTTACTAAATTTTAGAAAAAAACACGTAAAGCTTAAAAGAAGGACATATTTTGTAAGAAGTTTATCATTAAAACGAAAAATACCGAAAAACAAACCTTTTTTGGAACAATAAACTCATTTCCTGAGGATATATTTTTATCTCATTTTCGAATGAATTGGTCCACTTTTGAGGTAAGTTTTCGATATCCAGTTGAATCAGTTTTTAATAAAAATCATTTTATAAAGTGTTTAAAAGCCACCCTAACTCCATTTTGGTTGACTGCAAGGACCGGAAGGTCAAATTCCTCGTAGTGAAGCCATGATGTGGCTTCCCTACCAGATGCATTATTTCTTTTTTTATACGCTTGTACGTGATTAATAGATTTGTAAACTTTCCCTGGGCGATGTTCCTGTCGGTCTTCATGTCTTTATTATATATATATATAATTGGCGCGTACACCGTTTTTTGGGTGTTTGGCCGAGCTCCTCCTCCTATTTGTGGTGTGCGTATTGATGTTGTTCCACAAATGGAGGGACCTACAGTTTCAAGCCGACTCCGAACGGCAGATATTTTTATGAGGAGCTTTTTCATGGCAAAAATACACTCGGAGGTTTGCCATTGCCTGCCGAGGGTCGACCGCTATTAGAAAAATGTTTTTATTAATTTTGGTTTCACCGAGATTCGAACCAACGTTCACTCTGTGAATTCCGAATGGTAATCACGCACCAACCCATTCGGCTACGGCGGCCGCCCATGTCTTTATTAACTTTTTTATTTCTTCCACACTCTTATTCCAGAGGACGCTCTTCTTCCTCCTTCCCGAGGAGAACTCGCTCTCCATGCTCAGTCTTACTCTGAGCAGCAATTTCACATCGGAAGTACTAAAATAATCGCTAAAACAAAGAAAAATATAATGAAAATAAATTAACTATCGTGTTTTCAATATATTTTTTCATAAAAAGCTAAACTTAAATAGTATTATACTTACTTTTCATCAGACATCGTTAAATGGCAGTCTTAAAATTTTTCCAGCAAATTTTAGGCGCCTTTTTATGCAGAACTGACATTTAAAAACGCGTTGCATTTGCAGTGCTGCTGTATTTGTGTTTTTGAACGCTATGCTCAAACTGCAAACGTATGTTGCGCGTTTCTGAATATACCCTCCGTTAAGTCATTATGCTGCCAACCAACTCTTAAAAGGACGCCCGATATTTATAATTTAGAATCTTCAATAAATGATGGCTACAAAAAGTACTGAGCATTTTATCATAACATTTAAAATGTATTCTTGCGATTCTCATGGCAATCTTCCATTGTTAGAAACAGTACCGTAATTCTTCTTCATATGCATATCAAAACCCGCTATATAACAGGGTAAATAAAAATGGAAAACCCGTTAGATATGCATGTTTACTAAGTCTACAACAGCCGTTACATGAGTAAGTTATATATAAGGTTGTCAAAAAAGTCTTGCGGTATTTCCGCAAGCTTGTCTTTGCAAGCGCGTAGTTCTAGTTGTATTCGTCGCATCGGTTCACGCTAGAGCTTTTTGGAAAGCTCTTTTCACGTGCTAACACGTGTTTGATTAATTGTTGTTTGCTTTTAGTCGTTCGTGAGTTATAGCGTCGCAAACATGGAGCAAAATTAAGAGAAAATACGATAAAGGCAAAAATGCATCTCATGCTGCCAATAAAATTTGTGCAGTTTATGGACCCGATACAGTTTCCATTTCCACCGCACAACGATGGTTTCAACGTTTTCGTTCTGGTGCAGAGGTGATCGAAGATGCGCCACGGTCCGGAAGGCCTGTCGTCGAAAATTGCGATAAAATCGCTGAATTGATCGAAAGAGACCGGCATAGTAGCAGCCGTAGCATCGGCCAAGAGCTGGGCATGAGTCATCAAACCGTTATAAACCATTTGAAGAAGCTTGGATTCAAAAAGAAGCGATGTATGGGTGCCACACGACTTGACGCAAAAAAACATTTTTGCCCGTATGGATGCATGCGAATCGCTTCTGAATCGCAACAAAATCGACCCGTTTTTGAAGCGGATGGTGACTGGCGATGAAAAGTGGGTCACTTACGACAACGTGAAGCGCAAACGGTCGTGGCCAAGCCTGGATTGACGACCAGGAAGGTTCTTCTGTGTGTTTGGTGGGATTGGCAGGGAATCATCCACTATGAGCTGCTCCCCTATGGCCAAACGCTCAATTCGGACCTGTACTGCCAACAACTGGACCGCTTCAATGCAGCACTCATGCAGAAGAGGCCATCTTTGATCAACAGAGGCCGAATTGTCTTCCCTCAGGACAACGCCAGGCCACACACATCCTTGGTGACGCGCCAGAAGCTCCGGGAGCTCGGATGGGAGGTTCTTTTGCATCCACCGTATAGTCCGGATCTCGCACCAAGTGATTACCACCTATTTCTGTCCATGGCGAACGAGCTTGGTAGTCGGAAGTTGTCCACAAGAGAATCCTGTGAAAATTGGCTCTCCGAGTTGTTTGGCAATAGGGAAGCGAGCTTCTATAAGAGGGGCATTATGAAGTTGGCATCTCGTTGGGAACTCGTCATCGAACAAAACGGCGCATATTTGACTTAAATCGCATTATTATAACCAATTTTATGAACAATTGAAAATTCAATAAAAATACCGCAAGACTTTTTTGACAACCTTATATAATATATATATTAGGGCGGGTCGATTTAAAAATCGCTCATTGCTCTGTGAAAATCGTATTCTAGGGATCAAAATAAGAAACTTTGCCGAAGGAACCATACCTCTAAAACGAATTCTGATGTCCCCCAATTTGGGTCGAACGAAAAATCCCACTTTGACCCATTTAGAGTGCTCCAATCGAGTCCAAATGTATGACCGACCCGCACTAACTTTGGACGGCCGATCCACCCATGCCAGTGGCACACCCCCTGGAACTCCCCTGGGGGCTTCCCCATACAATCATTTTAAAATATCGCCATTTTTGGCTTTTACATGAGAAAAGAAACTAAAAAGTTCGACCCAAATTGTGGGACATCAGAATTCGTTTTAGAGGTATGGTTCCTTCGGCAAAGTTTCTTATTTTGATCCCTAGAATATGATTTTCACAGATTTTTCCTACTAAAAAACAAAAAAATTTTTTTTGCCATATGTCATCCGCGGACCGTTTTATTGATAACGTCTCGTTCATATTTGAGCAGATATATTATATATATACTATATAATTGGCGCGTACACCCTTTTTTGGTGTTTTACCGAGCTCCTCCTCCTATTTGTGGTGTCCGTCTTGATGTTGTTCCACAAATGGAGGGGATTACACATTCAAACCGACTCCGAACGGCAGATATTTTTATGAGGAGCTTTTTCATGGCAGAAATACACTCGCAGGTTTGCCATTGCCTGCCGCTAGTAGAAAAATGTTTTTCTTAATTTTGGTGTTTCACCGAGATTCGAACCGACGTTCTCTATGTGAATTCCAAATGGTAGTCACGCACCAACCCATTCGGCTCCGGCGGCCGTGTGAGTAAGTTAATAATAAGAATTTTATAAACGACATTCAATTAAGAGTCATGCATCGTTGTTTTAGCAGAAAATAAGCTGATTTGGAAAATGATTTATCCATTTATGCCTATATAACATATGTTCAAGCTAACTAGTTAGACCACATCGTTGAAATATTTCTTTAATGTTTTCGCATTTCTTTCAAAGAGTTGCTTATTTGCCTATATCTACATACATATCTATGCATTTGTAAATTGTATTTAGTTATTTAACAGTTTAAGTTTTGACTAAGTGAAAATATATTTTTTCCATACAAAATACTAGCAGGGCTCAAATAAGCTGAAAGGAGGTTGTTTCTTTTCATCGAGGATGTTATTGTTGCTTCTGCGATTGATACTTTGTGGTTGGCATTCAAAGTGAGGCGGCCTAACCTAGCTCCACTTCCACTCACCGGATATGCCCCTGCCATATGCCTTTTTCCATTCACATATTCCGTTACATTTTTGTTGTGGTTTGATGCGCGAACAAAAGAACTCAGAAACACAGGCAGCCTTTTCCTTATTCATTTACATTGAATGCCGATTTGTAATCAATCAATGTCAACAACGTGAACAATGCAACAACACTGCACACGCACGTATTAGTAAGAAAGAAGATAATAAAAATAGTAGAGAAGGTGGTTATGGGCGTGGGTTTGTCAATGATTATGCGCACGCGTTCGCAACTCCCATATCGTGCCAACAACATTCGTTCGCCTCATGCATGCAAAATAGTCCGAAAACAAAAAACATATCGACCCAGTTAATAGACTGGCTGATTGGTGGAACAACCAACTGATACAGCTGACTATTGCTGGTGTTGCTGATTTTAATGATGTTGTGTACAATAGATTTGATGTGATTTGTTGTTGTTTTGTTCATATTGTCGCTGCGGCCTTCAATGATACATAGCTACATATATTAATACTTGCTATATATGTATACTATATGTAGTTTTAGTTGAGCGTGAAGTGATTTGCGTAAAACGTCCATTAGTTTTGGTGAATCCCACATGCGCCAACCTAAAAACCATCCCATGCCATACCGCTCGTACTCCTTAAGAGGACGGAGGTGACTTGGGGAATATATGGAAATTTTACCATCTGTTTTATACGCGTGTGCACTCGAATAGCAAATTGCAACAGCCCCGCCCAACTGGCAATAATGCTGTGGCAAAAATCTTAGCTGACAATTAGGAGAAATTGTTCCACACACATCTGTATCACGGCGAAAAAGTGGCATATACTCCGAATTGCCAGCTGACAACAAACAGCGCAGCAGGATAAGCAGAAAAACGCTATGTAAGTGACACTTTTTATGAGGAACTTTATATGGCATGTCAGTTTTTTCTATGTGAACGGTCCAACTGATATATTTGTATACTGGTGGCACTGCATAAAGCCACCTGACTGAGTTAAGTGACCAACTAGATCAACATATTGGTGATGAATTACATTTCTTAACACGCCTACATGAGTATATTCATCTCCATTAAGTGCTATTTCTCTGCCAAAATTATATCTTTTTCTCTATATTTGTTAACATGTGCCGTAAAGAGTACATCGGGGTGCATCTTTTTAACAATTGTTTGTAAAATCTAAAAGGTCTCATAACAAAAGTACTATTTAACAAAATGAAGCTTGTTACCTCGGTATTGAGTAAAATCAATTGTAAGTGATAGTTTTAGGTGCCAATAATACTAGGTTATTGACTATTTTTCAGTTTAGCTCAAATCCTTAATGGAATCCTGGCACACTACTTACTGCTTAAATAGGTTTAAATTTTGAGAAATATTCCCAAAATATGTTTAAGTAGCAATTTTTTGGCACGAGAAATGAAAATTTAAATACCACAATCAATAATTTGAACACCATCACAATAATAGTGATGATAATCGAAACAAAGTAAAAAAAAAGTATTTGAAATAAAAGTACGAAGTGTTCATTTTTTTCTTATTACTTTTATTTAAAATTTTACTTTTCTTTCAAAATACGAAGTGATTATTTTATGTTGCTGCTTGTATTTAAAGATTTTCTTCTCGTTATTAAAATGTAACAAAACTGCTTTTGAAATTTGTTTAGTAGCATCAATGAAGAAACGTCACTCATCCAATTTTGTTTTTGAATATTTCTTTTACTAAATAAAAAAAATATTTTGAGAGATGGGAATCTTTATTTCGGTTTTTACGCGTTCCATTGTTTGTCTCATGTATACTCTGGCTGTCCAGTTCACAATTGTCAGATATGACTGACATACGCCGCCATTTACAAAAATTATAAATCTTCCAATAGAGTGATTAATTTTGCTCCACCTACATATTCTCGTATACCCCTATAAAAAAGTTTCCGGAATATATTCGGACAATTCAAAATACAAGTTTACCCCTCAAAAGTGATTTTATCGCCTTTAAAATACTCCTCTACTCCCCATCAACTATTGGGTCGTATTCAGCCATGGAAATCTTGTCTTTGTCCACGCGCCGCATTTTTTGCATGAAACTCAGGTCCTTTGGGACCAACTTTGCAGAAGCACAGCGCCATGGCAAATCATTAACTAGAATATCCTAAATGGATCCATAAGCTATGTTCATTTCCTCTGCAAGCTCTCTGATGGTTAATTTAGGGTTATTGATACATTTTTCTTTCGCTTTATTAGTTTTTTCTTCTCAAGCATTAAGGCCACTCATAAATGATTAACGCAAAGTTTAATACAAACACCTTGTTGCAAATTCAAATCCATTTTCAAAACTGTAAAAATCGAAAGCACGTGCAGAGGTAGATTTACTGAAGACGGCGTAACTTTTAAAAATTTCGAATAATGGTTATAAATATAATATGTAGAAATGTTAATCACAGATGTGGGCACCTAACAAAAAAAAAGTTTCCGGTAGTTCCGGGAGCTTTTTGATCAATGTGGTATTCAATTCATCCACTAGCGTATAGCCAATTAAAAGCGAAATGTAACAAATTCTGTACACCTTATTTTGTGACCATGGTATATCCCATACTATTAGTTTTGAACATTACATTACATTTCTTCCATATTTTGTATTGTGTTGTATTTTCTTTCCCGATCAACCATTTTTTTAATTAAAACGTTCAAAAGAAATAAAAAAATCGTGTTATCGAAAACACATGAAATGAAATAATCAGCAAACCAGTATTATATGACGCCTCAAAAATGAAATGTAACACTACGACTGATTGTGTTTACTAAAAAGCGCTCTAATTTGAGTATTTACTTTAAAAAAATTGGGCTCCATAAGAAGGGTGCTCCAATAATATGTGCCAATTATCGCGGAATTAGTCTTCTAAATATCGCCCAGAAGGTTCTAGCGAGCATATTGTGTGAAAGGCTGAAGCTCACCATCAACCAATTGAACTGGATCTTATCAGTGTGGCTTTAGACCTGGAAAGTCCACAATTAACCAGATATTCACAATACGTCAAATCTTGGAAAAAATCCATGAAAGGGAAATCAACACACACCATCTTTTCGTCGACTTCAAAGCTGCATTCGACAGTACGTAAAGAAGTTACCTATATGCGTGATGTCTGATTTTGGTATCCCGCAAAACTAATTCGGCTATACAAGATGACGTTGCTCAATACGAGCAGCGCCATCAGAATTGGGAAGGACCTGTACGAGCCGTTTGATACCAAACGACGTTTCAGACAGGATAACTCGCTCTCGTGTGACTTCTTTAACCTAATGTTGGAAAAGATCAGGCATCATTTTTTACAAGAGCGTACAATTATTGGCGATATGTTATGATTTCTAGGTTGTAAAAGACTTCGTTTATTAATGCTGGCTGCATTAACACCGATAATAATGTCAGTCAACGAAGAATCTCTCTTGACCCAAGTGCTACTTTAGACTAAGTAGGCAACTGAGTAGTAAAGTCCTCTCTCGATGAACAAAACTAAGTCTCAGCATGCCGTCTTATCGTATGGCGCAGAAGCGTGGTCGATGACAATATCCGATGAAGCGCCGCTTGGAGTGTTTGAAAGAAAGATTCTGCGGAAGATTTTTGGACCTTTACATGTTGGCGACGGCGAATATCATAAGCGATGAAACGATGAGCTGTAGGAGCTCTAAGACTCCAGCGGCTACGTTGGCTGAGTCATGTCGTTCGAATGGATACAAACGCTCCGGTTCTGAAAGTATTGGGTGCGGTACCAGCTGGTGGTAGCAGAGGAAGGCCTCCACTGCGTTGCAAAGATCAGGTGGAGAAGGACTTGGCTTCAATTGGTGTGTCCAACTGGCGCCTGTTAGCACGAGAAAGAAACGACTGGCGCGTTTTATTAAACTCGGCTAAAATCCCGTAAGCGGTTATCGCGCCAATTAAAAAGAAGAAGAAGTTCACTAGAGGAGCTTTTAGTTATTTGTTTCATGATTTTGGTATGGTGGGTAGATTAGGAAAAGGATTGGCTCCCCCAACGCCCCTTCCTAGTAAGAAGGTAGGCTAAACCCTAAGAAAATTCATCCTTCCCCTCCTTAACAGTGAGAAAAAAGCAAAAACTTCCTCGTGCAATAGTGTCCAAGATCCACTACCGTTTAATTTAAAAGGCAGCCTTTTACTTCTTTTTCACAAAACTTAAAATTAAATATTATATACCATACTATAAAGTAGTAGTTAAAAAATGTATCAACAATGCAATTTTTTTGTTTGTTTTTTATTTAAAAAAGTTTATGCATACATACATAGATCAACTTAAAAAAAATTATTTTAACAGTTCAAATGCATTTCATTAAGGAAATTAGAGGTTCGCCTATCTCGGATAATTTGCACTGCGCTAAAGAGGTGGCTACGAATATAACGTATATATGTTGGTACAAGATATTCCACCGTCGGTAGATAAGCCTCTTGTAGCTTACCTACTTTTAATTTTTGCGTGTAAATTACTATAAACTCTCAGAACTTAAGCTTCTGATAAATTTTTCCTTGAAGGTAGGTTATAACCAGGACTGAGTTACCAAGACAGCGAATGTTATCATTTCAGGCTCTACAACCAATCGTACAGCGTGGACATGTTTGGCGATCCTTTTAAGTAATTGGTTGTTCAGTGCATGCACTTTTTTGTAGTTGGGTGTTTCGGTACATATTTGGTGTTTCGCCCACTTCCTACTCTGATCTATCGTCTGCGTCTTCGCTTTCAATAACACTATTCCAGCAAATGAATGAATGCGGAAGTTTCTTAAGGCGACTCAAATTGCCTATGGAACTGCAGTTGAAACTTACTTTAGTTAAGCAGTGACTTAGCATGTTTCGTTATGGTTCCATATAATGCCTCGTTTTGTAGGTATCTGAGAATAAGTAGAAAAATAACGAATAAACGAATTATAATGCAGAATACGAACAATGACTCCAGAAACACGAACGTTTATTGGTGAAAAAATAACAAACTTTAAATTAATTTTTAAGAACTAAATAGTTTTCAAAGAACTAAATTGTTCGTGAATGATACAAATCTGTTATCTAAGCATTTTATGATATTTTTCAACAACTATTCATACATGGTTGTAGATTTTTACTTAATATGGTCCCAATATTCTCAAAAATAGTAAACTCGTTCATTGGTAATATGGAACAAAAATAGAGAGGAGGTTCTCATATTCATAAGAGAGCTTCAATATTAGAAAATAAAAAAGTCGCAGTGCACTATAGCCCAATAAAACTAACTAACTACTTCATATAGCAAAACGAAATGCTGCAAATCGAAAATATTCGAAGAGACCCCATAGAGAAACTTTCAGTAAGCTCTTATGTAGAGGCTCACAATATTAGCATAGAATTTTGTTTTTTCCATTTAACCGCATGTGAATAAATGTTTAAGTATACACATATGGCGGCCGCCGTGGTCGAATGGGTTGGTGCGTGACTATCATTCGGAATTCAGGGAGAGAACGTTGGTTCGAATCTCGGTGAAGGGTCAAAAAAAAAAATTAAGAAAAAGTTGTTTCTAATAGCAGTCGCCCCTCGGTACGCAATGGCAAACCTCCGAGTGTATTTCTGCCATGAAAAAGCTCCTCATAAAAATATCTGCCGTTCGGAGTCCGCTTGAAACTGTAGGCCCCTCCATTTGTGGAACAACATCGAAACGCACACCACAAATAGGAGGAGGAGCTCGGCCAAACACCCAAAAAAAGGGTGTACGCGCCAATTATAGGTATATATATATACACATATACACATATCGCACCCTAAATACAAAAGGGTCACAACTCAAAATGAGCAGAAGCTCAAATATGAACGAGACGTTATCAATAAAACGGTCCGCGGATGACATATGGCAAAAATAAATTTTTTGTTTTTTGGTAGGACTGTTATAAGCTTACATGGCAAATTTCAGCGTGATATGTCACATAGTTTGTTTTCTGTGCTACTGTAAACAAGTCAAGCTCGAGTTTGGAGAATTTTGAGTTGTGCCCCTTTTGTATTTAGGGTGCGATATGTATGTTTATTCATGCACAATGCTTTACCTGCAACTAAGTAAGCTTAAGTCCAGCATCGGCGCATTTAATCAGCATTAATTTCGATGCGTCGCAACATAAATTTTCGAGAGCGTATTCACTTCAGTGTCAAAACCTGCTCACCTATATACATATTATACGTGCACGAGTATGTCTAAGTATCCTACATATATCTGTTTTGTATGTCAATCCAAAATTATTACCTTTATAAAAACGAAAGTAAAGGAGCAATCGCACATACGATAGGAAAAGGAGGGAAACCGTTTGTCGGCAGATGGTTAGCCGGCAATAATCCTCGAGCGTTAAAATTCTTCAGTTAAGCGCGCACGTATGCATGAGTACTTCAATTCATACCACACCATACCTAGCGACCCAAAAAGGGTGTTAGCTCACTTTCACATACAACCACATTATTTCATTGTGCATCTTTAACCACCTTAAGCTTTTGACCCATTCCACAGCAGTCATATGTTTCTAGGTACTCGTACTTTGTAAATCGCGTTGTCAACTGACATCCAAACATTCCTGTCAAGGAGTTTTCTGTTGTTTTTTGGCACTCGGAATTGTTAAGTAGCAGATATCCTTGTCATAAGATAAGGATAATTCTGGCATTTTTATTTTACAGTTTGCATTCTCATTGTCACCCATTACCTTCCACTCACATTTGGCCCTTACGTGCATTCTTGCTAAAATATAGAATTTACTTGTCATATAGAGCATACATAGATAAGTTTGTAAGTATGTACCATCACTGATAGCTATACGAATACTATTGTATCGTGTGACATATCGCAATTCTTTCATTATTCTTTCATTTTTAAATGCCTAACAGCACTTTTATTCACTTAGATGCGTGTAACCACCAGATTCAAACAAGCTTATGCACTTGTAAATTCATACACACAACAAACATATTTGTACAGATGATCCATATATTTAGTAGAAAATAATCTCTCTTACGCATTTATGTCGACACACGTATACCACCTTGATCAAAAAATTCCCGGAACAGCCGCCAGGTGACATTCTAAATCAACTGATTTGTTTTTTATTACATTGGAACAACGAGTTTGTACTAAATTTTGCGTTAAAAATGCGGTGCAGATTCAATGCTGTGAAAACTTTAGAAATGTTGGTAAACCGTTTTGGTAATGATACACTAAAGAAAACAGAACTACAATGAACGCTTCAGAAGAGATCGAGAGTCCATCGAGGACGACGAACGTAGCGGCAGGCCGTCGGAAATTGATTAAAACATCAATAAAGCGGAAGAAAAATGTATCAATAATAGCAAATTAAGCATCAAAGAACTGACACAGGACTTGAGCATTGCTTAAGGATCCATTCAGGTTGCTCCCAAAGGACCTGGATTTCATGCAAAAAATGGGCCGCGTTGATATCGCCAAAGACATGATTTCTTAGGCTGAATCCGACCCTACATTCATCAAACTCATCATTACTGGAGATGAGACGTGGGTTTATGAGTAAGACACGCAGTCCAGACTTATGGCGAGTAAGTGGAGAGCTCCGAACGAACCAAGACCAAATAAACCAGGTCGTTTTCAGTCAAAAACGAAAGCGATGCTCAAGGTTTTTATGGAATACAATACACCACGGATTTTTGCAAGAAGGTCGGACAGCTAGGTTAAGTTAGGTTATGGTGGTAGTCGGTCTGTACCACCAACTCACTTAGACCTTACAGGTCTGTTGTGATACCACTGTGCTGCACTGGAATCCCATTTCCCTCCCTTCGTGGAACAATATTGTGGCTCTTATGAAACGTATAATTGATCTCAACCCAACGCCAGACAGCTCTATAAGAGAATTAAAAAAGTATTTACCTAGACAATCTACTCTGATTTTAGCTATGGCTGAACAATTGCAAAGGAAGTGCTCAACTGTTTTTTCCTCTTCCTCATCTATGCAACTTCTGCAATATTCATGGGAGAAAGCTTCTAGTCTTGAGGAATGCCTGCCAAATTACCGGTTAAACAAGCCACGACCTTCGAGATATTGTCTCTTGTGAGACTAAGCGCTTCCTTCGTACTTTTCTTATTTATTTGCGGCCATAGTAGCCTAGCTGTTACACATGTATTTTCATCCGTCCATGATCTATTGACCTCTTGGATAATATTGTTTTTTATTAGTAGTTTACTTGTGATCATGGGTATTCCAATGGTATTTTTATCGCTGAGCAGTTGAAGAGCAGTACCTTTTCTCGCTAGCTCATCAACTTTACAGTTTCCCTCAATATCTCTGTGCCCCGGAATCCAAATAAGGCTGACCTTGAATACGGTACTAATACCATTTAGGGCTGCCCGGCATTCCTATGCACCCTCAATCTGAGTATAACCACATTAATTGGTTTGATGGCCGCTTAGCTATCCGAGAATATATTTATAGTCGTTATTGTTACAGCCTACGTGGCCGCACTTCTTTTATAGCTAGAACCTCTGGCTGATAGACGCTGCAGTAGTCCGGTAGTCGAACGGATAGTTCCAGTCCTAATTCCTTCGAGAAAACCCCATAACCAACCTTATCGTCTAGCTTGAACCTATCTGTATAAAAATTGTATTCCCCCTTCTTTATGACCTTGGTGTTTGCCACTCCTTTCTTGATGGTATACTCGTCTTGAAGAGCCTTTCGAAGGTGAGTCTAGGAGTAGAATAGTCTATTTATTATTTGTGACTATTCAGAGAGTGCAAAATAGAAGCGTGGCCAAACCACCGGTCTTTCCATAGCGCCATAATTGTGAGACTGAGCGCAGAGGCGGCGACCACGTGTTTCCCTACTAGATTTAGTGGAAGCAAATTGATTAGCACTTCTAGCGCTTTGTTTGGGGTAGTCCTTAAAGCACCAGAGATGCATAAAAGAGCTGTTCTTTGAACCTTACTCATGATTTTAGCGTAACTCGTCTTTTGAGCAGATGACCACCATACAAGTATTCCATATATTAAAATTGGTCTAACTACAGAAGTATAGAGCCAATGTGAAACACGAAGTGTTAGCCCCCATTTAATACCGACCGCTTTTTTGCAAGTATATAGTGCAACGTCGGCCTTCTTTACTCTTTTCTCAATATTAAGTTTCCACGTGAGTTTCCTGTCTAGTATGAGTCCTAGGTACTTGACATTCTCTCTCTTTGGCCTTAGGGTGTGAGGACCTACCTGCCTTGGGTATGAAGGAGGCTTTTGTCTTCCTGCAGCCTAGCGGAATGTGGCCCATGTTAAGACAATTTGTAATGATAATTTTGATAAACGGTAAGATGATGTTCAGCAGGGTAGATATCGTCTAGTCCTGGCGATTCATAAAGACCAAAACTGTTAATAGCCCATTCGATCTTTGCGCATGTAACTAAGAGACTTCTTAGGTCGGATTGCCTTTTATTATTGGCGGAATCGTTTTGTTCCACCGGCTTGTTTCCTGGGAAGTGTGTATCTAGGAGACGACCTAATGATTCCTCACTTGACATGGTCCATGAGCATTTGCGTCGCAGAAAAGAACCTAGTCTTTGTTTTTCCGGGTCGCCTCTGGCAACCCGAACCTCACGAAGTTGTTTTTCTGCGCCAGTGGGGCGAGCGATTCTCCATTGAGGATGAGCATCACCTGTCGCCTACCTTCTACTGGCTCTTCTATTCTACCTGCCTTCCAATTATGGATTGGCAGGTCTCTATTGCTAGATTTGAACATCTCCTCAATTTTATTTGGCTTGGCCGGAATCCAAACTCGAGCTCGAGGCCTGTTAGGAATTTCATCCCTGCTAACCGCTTCGAGTTTGGCTCCCGGTCAAACCTCTCCTACTTTACTTACGGCCAACCTGTAGAGCGTGGCTGACCTAGTATCTTCGCAGGCGATGAGTTTAGCTCTACCCTGATACCAAAGGGGCGGAGGTCCGGGGTGTTCCTCTAGAACCTGGAGGTACACTTCGGCGATAGCCTCCTCAATCCACCTCCATTTTTCCTTAGGAATGACTCCTTCCTCTTCTCCCTTGACAATGATGGCCAGTATCTCACCGCCGCCCTTTACAACCTCACTAAAGGTTGGATGTTTTGGGTCATCTACCTTTTGTCTTTTGGCAACTCTTTCTATTGCAGATCGTTGTGTTTTAGGTGTAGTTTCGGTTTCCGGTTTCCCCAAGTCGGAAATTACTCCCTTTGCCCACTCTAGCGATTTAGCCTGGTCTTTGGTTAGCTGTTCTATTGCTACCTCTTCTAGTCTAAATAAGACCCTACTGGTCGCCTTCTTCTCGTAATAGTTCTGCTTGGAGGGACGGATATGTTTAGCCACCTGTGCAGGTCCGTGCGCACTGGTAAGGCTGGATAGAACCGGAGGTCGCCAGGAGCACTCCATTCGCGACTGGGCTATTTTTGGTCTGGGTCCTCAGCCAGGCTGAACCTAGGCACGGGTCATATAACACCTTGCTCCGACCCAGGCCAGATCTTGGTCAAGCAGCCCGAACCAAGGGAGTGGAGCGCATTCGCTCAATACTGGAATGTATTCAAGCGACCACACTACCATCCATTGATCAGGTCTGACTAAGCCTTCGCACTACGGCAAGGTGTCTGCCATCGCGGAGGAGGTCGGACAGTTAATAACTATAATTTCAGCGTTATGAGACGATTACGTGAAGCAATTCGCCAAAAAAGAAAAGATTTGTGGGAAAACAAGTCGTGCATTTTGCACCAATGATGACGGACTGCCCCACAGTGCCATCATTATCCACGAATTTTTGGCCGAGAGTGAAACGAATAACAGCCGACAGCCGTCGAATTCATATGCCTCCCTGCGATTTTTTTCTGTTTGATCGAGTCAAAAAACGATTACGGGGAACACGCTTTAAAACCCGAAGATAGAGTTCCAGAAATGTTTCGACAGCTGGATCAAACGCTGGCAAAATTGCGTGGCCTTTTGAGGAATAAATTTGTATTTTGAATTTTCTAACATTTTCTTTCTTAACATGTTCCTGGAACTTTTATATAACCCATGGACTGAAAATTCCCAGGCCCAACATATAGATGGCACTAATTTTATTGCATCCAGCTCTTTTTCAGTTAGTACTAATCTTAAAAAGACAACTGTTAAATGTTCATGATATTATATTCATTAGTTCGTGATTCGTGAGTTCGGGCGGCCGCCGTAGCCGAATGGGTTGGTGCGTGATTACCATTCGGAATTCACAGAGAGAACGTAGGTTCGAATCTCGGTGAAACACCAAAATTATAAAAACTTTTTTATAATAGCGGTCGCCCCTCGGTAGGCAATGGCAAACCTCCAAGTGTATTTCTGCCATTCGGAGTCGGCTTGACACTGTAGGTCCCTCCATTTGTGGAACAACATCAAGAGGCACACCACAAATAGGAGGAGGAGCTCGGCCAAACACCCAAAAAGGGTGTACGCGGCAATTATATATGTATATGTGTATATAGTTCGTGAGTCATTGTGCAAAGACACTTTTATTATTTTCAAAACAATGGATGAAAAGGAATTTTGTGTTTTAATTTTATACTGCTTCTTGATGGGGAAAAATGCCGTTCAAGCGATGCAAGGGCTTGAAAAGTGTTATGGGAACTTCGCGCCATCAGAAAAAAAAACAATAAACCAATGCATTGCTGACTTCAAACGTGGTTGAAGAGGCACCGATGATAATGAGGCGGTCACACCGAAAAACATCAAAAAAATCCACGAAATCGTTTTGAATTATCGAAAATTGAAGTTGCGTGAATTAGCTAGCATCGTACAGATATCAAATGAACATGTTGGCTTTATATTGCATGAGCTCACTGTTGACCAAAAACAAGAACGTGTTGATGATGGCAAAACAATAGCAAAGTTAAATGAATTGAACTTCGAATTGCTCCCACATCCAGCGTATTCGCACGGTTTTGGCTACCAGCGACCATTGACTATTCACGATAAGAAATTTTATTCGCATGAAGAGGCTATCGCTCAAACTGATGCCGAACATATTTTGAGGCAAAAGATAAATCGTTCTACAAAAGTGGTATTGATGTTAAAGCAGCACTGGGATGATTGCGTTGTTCTTGATGGAATTGACGTTCCTCCATTATTGAAGTTTTTAACGCTGCCCACAAATTCTTCAATCACGTGTATATCGGGATTCTGGGTTTGTGTAACTTTACCTCAATTGTAGAGATGTCACATCTGCACATTATGCTTCTATGCTTTGGAGCTTTATCTCGGTAAAATTTGGTTTATTCTCAGTGATTAACCCAAATTGCTTAGCACTGCGGACTTAGTTTTTTTTTCAATATATTTCATTTCAATGCGTCCGTCTACTACTCCATTACTTGAAGTGGCAACCATAATGTAAATTTTTCCAAATTTAGCCGTGTGAAATATTTATATTTCAATTTCGTAAAGCTTATAAGGGCTTGCACCATACTCTATTCGGCCCATTGTTTTTATACAGTTGGGTCCATGGTTATTCATTTTATCTGTATTTATTAAATTTTTCAAGAGTTTTGAGAGTTCCACGTCTATTGTGATCTAAAATGTGATCCAAAGTATTGTGGAACTTGAAAACAATTGTGAATTGAAAACAAATTACGATCCGTTTATATGCATTGGCTTCAATTTCGTATAGTTGTTGATCGTTGCACGGATGTGTTGATTCGACTCCAGGTTTCAGGCGCAATAACTCCTTCACAAAAGCACTGTTAAAAGTATTAAATATAATATTCTATTTTTTTAATACGAAACCTATTGCAAACAAATATTTGATGGCACTAGATTCAAGTGATTCAATGATATCAATTACGAACTGGTCCTCATTTGGCGGAATCATACTAGGGCTGAACCAAACATTTGTCCCTCTGGTGCATTTCATTCCCATATTTACATATATAATGTTTTGAAAGTTAACACAAACAAAAATCCCGAATGGAAGGTGTGCAAGTAAAGGAAGGATATCATAAAAACATTTTTCATTTTCAAAAGTGATGCGACATATCGTTTATCCTAGTTGATTTATCTCAACTTTTTCACATAGACCGAAGCGCAACGAACGCAGACGTGAATGTGGAATGTCGCTATGAATTTGGGCTCAACTTGCCAAGTTGGCTGTCGGTGTTCCTCCTTTGTTGCTCGTGCACAGTTTTTTGATAAGTTGTGTTCAGTTGAATTAGAATTTCAGATATAAATTTAAAACTGCGTTTGTCACATAGTGCACCCAATAATGTTTTTGTTTTTGGGAATATTCAGTAATAACAAAATGTGGCGGCATTTGTATAGGTAAATAATTTATTAAAAAACCAACGAAGTAGAATGCTGAGATTTTCTAAACATGTTAGTCGGTAATAACCAATACCGAACTAACACAACGGCATAGGCCGCCTAATACTAAACTAAAGGATTGCATAAAATTTTAAATATTCTGTACCGAGGCTGGTGCCGCTGTCTTTCACCATGGTGTAGATCCAAACGGGTCAACTCCTGTACGGAGGAGAACAAATCGCTTTCATGTGCAGGTAACATTTCTCTGAATGAAATTGCTGATGAGCTTGCTCAGAGGTCTCCCACCCAGCCAGAAAGTCCTGGAGACTCTACACCAATCAATTTCTAAACTCGTAGATGTGTTTACCGGTCATCGACGCACACGCAGGAAAGCTAGGTTTACCATTTAATCCCCATTGCAGAAGCTGTGGGTACCTTTCAGAGAAGAAGAGTGTTGAGCACTTTCTCTGTAAATGTCCGGGTTTGGTAGGCAGACGATTAAAGTCAGTTGATGCATCTTTCTTCGACAGCTTGGGGTCGTGCTCCAACCCAAATCCCATCAACCTTCTCCGGTACATCAACAGTCTCATAATGGTATCAAAATGACGCTTTAGTGCTGTTTAGGAGTAGCAGACTGGTACTTCCACCATTTCACCTACCTACCTACCATATTTTTATTTTTATATTTTAGTGGGTAGCGTAAGAATGTTTTTATACCTGAAAATCAATACTGATCTAAATTTTATGGCTAATGAAACTGAAAGGAAACTTGTATACCATTTAACTTTCCCATGACAGCCGGTTCTACGTTACCGGAATGACTCGGGTTTTCCTGACCAAGGGCTGCCGCCCCAGTAAACTAGCCCTGTCTAGTGAACAGCATATCACCCCACCCCTTACGACCCCCCACCCACAACCAATACCTCTACGGTAAGGAGCCTATCGAAGCAACACACGAGACGGAAGAACGTTGGGCCGTTAGTTATACTTCTTGTCTGAATTTTCAAAAAATCGATTTATTTTTTCTTAATGTACATATATTTAAGAATACACACAGAAAATTTAATATCGTTCCGGTGAATATTTTCGAAGTTACACGCAAATTTGAAAAGACCTTTTATCCTATGTAAAGCGCTTTTCAAACTTTAAACGCGTTTTTCTCGCGATCGGTTGGTAAATGACAAAGTTATTCAGCGTTTACATACCGACATAAAAGATGGTACACCCTGTATTGTTTTTTATAAACTAGGCCGAAATTTTGTTCAAAAATCGACTTTTTTTTTGAGAAACCACAATTTTTCAAAAAAATTATTTTGCTTATTTTTTCGATTAATTACTAGATTTCCAATTCAGAGATACAGTGGTCACCGCAAAACGTGTGTTTTGAGAGGAGTTCCCGGAGATCAGATGTAGCTCCTTTCCAAAAAAATATTTGTACTAATACTAAGTCTTAAAATACAGTTAAAAGATAACATAATATGTGTACAAATTTTTAAATCAATAAATTTAAAAGTTTTCTGAAACAAAATTCTGGAAAATTCGCTTTTTTTCGGCCTTTTAATTGTATATAACCCCTTAAATGCATTGAGAGATTTCTGGATGCGCATATCAGAAGAAAGAATGCCAACAAGCTTACAGTAAAGGCAAATGAGTGGAAACAGTAATTTACTCAACGCAGATCAAGTTTTCGTATTTGGACGGAACCGTAAGTCCTCTATCTTTAAAGGGGTAGTATTGGACACTCTGAGATGAATGTCGAAAATCTTTAAAATGAGAGCTTTCAATGCCCAATATATAAGTATAGGGTTTTTTAATAGGTGCGCTTCAACTTTTTTCCGATAGGGAGGGCGAACGACGCAAAATTTTTTATTTTTCGCTTGTCATTTGTAAACTTCATTAGTATACATTTCATCATGGAACGCAACACACTTGAGCAACGATTGCAAATCGTGCAAATTTTTTATGAAAATAATCGTTCTGTTGCTGCTACTTTAAGAGCATTACGGCCATTTTACGGACCATTTAACAAGCCGTCCCGTTTTGGGGTTATGTGAAGTCATTGGTCTACAGTAACAAGCCGGCGACGATTTGTGAGCTCGGCCGATTTATGCAAAAGAGTGGTCGAAAATTGGGTTCAACGATTGGACTTCGTAAAACGTGCACGCGGTGGTCATGCAAAAGAAATCGAATTTCATACTTAAATGTATATGTTCAAACTCGATAATAAAAAAAAAATTAGTTAAAAAAGTCAAACCGTTTGTGTTTTATTCAAAAAAGTTCAAATGTTTAAGCGCTCTTACTGAAAACCCCTATACATAAGAGAGTATTCAGTAGAAACCAGGTGTAATCAGATCCAACTTATTTAGGAAACGCGAAGCATAATTACGCTGAGTATTTCATCAATGATTACTCCTCTTATCTGAAGATGCAGTTATTTAACTAATTAGGCTATTGTAGAATTAGGATATTATCAAGAAGGAGTAAAACAAACTGGTGCCACCACGGTCTAATTGACTCCTTAGTAGTCACTTGAGGAATCATTGCAACTAAATAGCCAACCAATTATGCAAGAAATATTTTAAGGCAAATTTGTGGGACATCAAATTTGAATTACAAATTATCGTTGCCAAAAACTTAATCTATGACAAATTACCTGATATGATTACATACACATCACTTAAACTTCAACCGTCTGCAATAAAAAAGCAGCAAATAAATTGCGGTATGGGGTTGTTGGTTGTCTGCGCCCAACAGCTATCATTACCGGGGGCATTTTTCAAACGCCTCAAACCACTAAAGTGCTTACTTAATTCTCGTTATTTCCAGAATGCACATAAATGAAAACCAAAAAGAAAAGCGTCGCAAAATTGCTGAAACTAAGCTTAGCAAATCTGCGAAGGTATATTTCATACGTTTATCCTCTCATGGTAGATTAGTGCGTTGAACGATAATAAAGTTGAGCAAAAGAAAAGACGTCTGGGAGGGGCTCAATGTTTGGTTTCGGTTCGCACGTTAATCAAAACAAATGCAATTTAAGCGAAACGCCAGCAACGCAACAAATTACAATAATAATAATAATGTAAAAGTACTCAAAAAGTTCTGGAATGAGTCGCATGGAACAGCTGGTAGTGGTAATGGCGAAAAATTTTTATTGCCTAATAAAATTGCCATTTACGCTAATGTGTCCGCAATATCCCATTTGATTCGCCAGCAACACTCCAAATAGAAAAACAGTTGAAGAGAAGCACTTGCCGAAAAAAGTAAAGCTAAAAATTTTAAAAACGTATGCGCAAATGGTAATCTAATCGCGTGCAAAATATCTCAACACCTGCAGTTCCGAAACCTATTTCAATATTCAATACCTTTGCGGCAAGATGAAAGGGAACATAGCTTCTGTGAATCCGATAAATGCAAGGTAACAAAAAGTCATTAATCTACAATTGGCAACTTGGTGCTCCACAAGGGGCAAATAAGAGAATAAGCTTTGAGGCAATGCGGCACTTTACCCACTGTCTTTCTTTTATTTCACCAAAAAACCGAAGAAGACACAAAGAAGCCAGGCAAAAATCTTCGAACTTTAAGTAAAACCAACCAAAAGTAAAAACAAAGACAAATCGAAAAAAAATATCAGGAGTGTCCTTGATAGCACGTTTCGACACTGGCGACTACAGCAACAACCTAGAAAATAAGATTTAGAAAAATGATAAAAGGCTCCCTCCCATAAAAGCAGCGCTCCGAACCCACGCACTTCCGCTTATGCATAATCGCTATTTTATGTATGTATGTATGCATATCTTACCGTAAATGTGTATACATTCCAAAAACACATTTATTACATTTTTCTAATCGAAGATTTATAACAAAACCTGAACTTTAGCACCTTTGAAGTAGCAACTCGCAGCGGTGTATGCTATGTGAATCTATGTGCATTCGTACTACGTTTGGGGGTAGAACACTTTCCTCAAAGAGCCATTTTAAGCATTGCTGTTCACCTCCATCTTCTTTTTATATTCCTCTTTCCGCCTATCCCAACCTATTTCCTTAGCACGCATTCGCCAGCAGTTGCGCGTCTCACGTGTGCGAAATTACCAAAGCAGCGACGCCTTTTTGGTGGTATGTTGGGTGCACTTCAGAAGTCCAAAAGACGACGCCTTAATGTCTATTTTGCATATGAAGAAAATGTGCCTGTAGTCATATAAATGTTGAAAATTTGCAAATTGGCACGAAAAGTGATTTTCATTTGAGCAAATTTCTTATTTTAGCTATTCTGCGGATGGTTACAGACAGCCTTTTCAAAGCAGTTCCACGTTGAGTGTATGCACATAGAGAAAAAAATTAGTTTATATTTTCTAAAATGGACTATAGATGGACTCTACTCAAAATTGTTCTAATGACTGTTCAATATATTGTTTATAAGCCATCAAAAGCATTTGCGTCTCAGTTTTGTTGAATTTTTTTTCTGTGATGGAATTCAAACGTCAGTCACCTCAAAGTGAATAAAATGTTTGTGTATCGCACTATAAAACTTTACAGTGATACTGGTAGCATTGCAAAACGCTATGGAGGTGGACCTAAAAAAACCGCAACAACGCCAGAAATAGTTCGGAAAGTGAAGGATCGACTTGAACGAAATCCACGTGGAAGTGGAAGAAAAATGGTCAAAGAACTGAAAATATCGCAAGACAGCATTCGACGCATATTGAAAAATGAGCTCAAGGTTAAGGCTTACAAGTTCCAAAAAGCACACGATCTTTCACCCCAGCAAAAAAAAGTTCGGTGCGAAAGAGCAAAGGAGTTGTTGCGCTTGCACGAACGTGGCGAATTTCCTAACATTGTGTTTTCTGATGAAAAAAAATTGCCAATTGAGGAGTTCATAAACACTCAAAACGATCGTGTTTACTTGACCGAACGCTCATACGAGAATTTGAGCCTACGTCTGGCCACTCGAAGCAATTTCCCATCGCAAGTAATGGTTCTCCAATCGTTTTTATCGAGCCTAGTGTCAAAGTGAATGCGACTTATTATCGAGAAAATATTTTAGAAGCTGCTTTAGAGCCGTGGATACGCAAACATTTCGGTCGTAGACCATGGACATTCCAACAGGACTCACCACCGTCTCATGAAGCTCGTGTGAACCAAGAATGGTTAAAAAATCATTTTCCACACTTCATTTCGTCCACACAATGGCTTTCGAAGTCGCCAGACGCAAATCCAATAGACTATTCCATCTGGTCCATTTTGGAGAGCAAGGGGAGGACTAAAAAATATTCCAGTATGGATGCGCTGAAAAAAACGATTATACGAGAATGGGCAAAATACCTCTAGATCACATTCGAGCAGCATGCAACTCATTTCCTAAACTTCATACTTCGATCCTCTTCAGGTATTACTACCTCATTCTTTTTTGTAGCGCAACGAATACCCACAAGCCCAACGGGCAATTTTTGACTGTTCGATACACAACCGTTTTTGTTTTTGCATTGATATATTCGTTTATGAGATATAACCATTTTTATTATTTTTACTTGTAATTTTTGTTTTCGACGAACTAAGTCACTAAAAGTATTAAACAGGGATATACACAAGGCAACCATCACGCAGTTAGCTAAGATCCAGACATAATTTAATTTCAATTAGGCCAAATCCAGGCCATTAGCGAAATCTCAACTTAACTTAGAAAGCTGTAGTTAAGTTAAATTAAGTTTTTAAGTAAATTGAGATCGGCAAAAATCAACAAACTCGACACAAGGTGTCATAGATGAGTCTACAGCACAGAAATGGTTTGCAAAGTTCAAAAATGGCGACTTTGACGTCAATGAGACGTCCCGCAGTGGAAAATCTCAAATCACAAACGGTCGCCAAACCAGTCATAATAGGCGGAAAAAATCAACTGCGATCGTAAAACAATTCTCCATACCGTTCATTCTATGGGATTTACCGAAAAATTCGGAGCATGGGTGCCTCACGAGCTCAACGAAAAAAACAAAGAAAGTCGCCTTCAAATTGCTTTTTAGCATATCGTCCGCCATTGAGCAACACGTGCTCATAAGTAGCGGTTTTTGTACCGAATCGTCACGGGAGATGAGAAATGATGCCTATATATCAAACCAATAAAAAGCAAAGAAAGGAGTGGGTGGCTCCAGGAGATATGCCAAAGCCGGGACTTCATCCAAAGAAGATCATGATATGCGTTTGGTGGGACTGCGGGGGCATAGTGAATGAGGCTTTTCGACTAATCGACTAGTCCTGATCGATATGGTCAAACCATACTCCTTTACTACAATGCCAAACTCCATGTGGCACAAGTCGTCAAAGCCACTCTCCAAGGGGTCGAATGGAAGATCCTTCAGCATTCGCCGTATTCTCAGGACCATGCACCGATCGATTACCATATTTTCTACTCCCTGTGAAACTATGTGAATGGTGTTAAATTCGATAACAAAGATTTCTTAAAAACTGGCTCATCAACTTCTTTGACACCAGACCAAGCAATTTTTGGTGGAACGGCATCAACAAATTGGTCGAGAGGTGGGAAGATGTTCTAAACAGCAAGGGCGAATATACATATAATTGATTAACTTATTGATAAAAATATTGTTCTTTATTTAAATAAAAGTCTTCGGTAAAAACGCTATAAACTTATTCCCCAACCCAATACATAGTAGCAAACTGTCAAAACTTCAAAATCGTTTTTTAACCAACTTTTCTTATACGCGGTCATATAATATGCCTATAAACGAGATTGTATTATTAGACTAAATTGTCATTGCTAAATTGTTCAAAGACACTATAGCAGTCTTCTCATGTTTTAAGTACTAATAAGTATAGGTTTTTTTTTTCAATTTAGAATATATGCTTGATTATATACAGAATGAAAAAAATCCGTACTAGAGTTGAAAAATCAGAACTGCACTGATCAAATTAACACGCATGGAAACCCTAAGGAACATCGATTGGCATTTTACTTATACTTGCATTGAAAAGGTAGACTCTTCATTGATATCTCATGAAGATTGAACGAATTTGAAGTGGCAATATGTTAGTCTCAATACATACATAATTGCGTATAGAACAAAGAGCTAAGTTAAGTTTTTTAAAAGCTGAATGACTTGTATCGAAGCGATTAAGTTTTTGATTGGATTAAATCGAGTACTCAGACTGAGCATGTGAAAATAGCAATTTGCCGAATTTTTAGCAAATATAACACCAATACCAAAACAAAAGGTGACCAAAAAAAATTCCAAAGTTGAACATTGAGGCCAAAAAAGGCCTTAGTTCTTGCGGAAGGCGAAAGATAATGCAAGACTCGATTGACATCGCAGGGTATATTGATTTAACTTTAGTCTTTCAAAAGCATTGTTCACAAGTAATTCGTTCCATAGTTAATGTAAAACTTTGACCCGGTATTCATCACATTCGTCCACAGTATTGAAGTTTTACTATCAATCGCTGCCCGTTTGTGTACGACTGATTTGAGGATTACGACTTCTACATTTTCTGAAAATTTATTTAGCAGATGAAACGAAAGTGTTTATTGAACGTAAAATGTTGCAGTTCTACAGCCAGTTGTATCTGCGATACATATGTATACTTTAGTTGCTGTTGTACAATACATATGACTGAGAATACTTGGCTACTTGATTAATCTACATATTATACGTGTAAATCTAACTTTTGCATACCATATGCACTTATTATTTCATTTCTTTTCGTAGATACCGTCTATAACTATGTGGCTAGGGTATTTCAGCCATTGTACGTTGTTTCAAAGTGTACAATGACAATGTTTTTAAAATGAGAATGGAAATTACTTTAAATGTTAATTAAATGAGACAATTTTCGTTGGTGCATACGACTGATCTCAATCGACTTTTACTGCTTCTCTGTCTTACTTCTGGCTCAACAGGACTGCCTCACGAGTAGACTTACCAGCCTTCACATTTATAAATATTCCATATATATAATTACATATATAAAACTACATAACACAAGCTTTCATCATTTTTTCCCTGTGTAACCGTTGTTTGTATGATAAGGCAAGCACCTCTTCAAATAAGAATTATGATTTATAACAAAGAGAAAAATTATGAAACTTATTGGTTAATAATCAATCTTTTTATTCATTGTTTGATTTGAAACCAGCGATATTTATGGCATATAAAGATATGGGCATATTTACGAGTATGGACAAAAAATCAGGGGTAGGAGTAGATATATAAAACTAATACAAAAAGTATTCGAGATTCAAATCTTTCAAAATTTCTATCATTATGTGCAAATGTTTTCCTATCGAATATTAATGGTTCCAAGGTTTCAAAGAGGTCAAAAGAAAGGCACATTCACAAATAGAAAAGATGGAATATTATACACGCATGCACGTGCATATTGCTGGTAGACCAATAAGCATGAATTCACGAATGTACTCCGTTTAAATTCAAGAAAAGAAGAATCTCGACAAAAGGATAACAATGAAAATTAAACAACTGTAAAGTATTGGAGAGTGAGTATAAAGGCAGCAAAACAGGAAACAAAGAAAGTTGTTCCATACTATATCCAAAACTATTTGAATATTCGACCCAAACCGAAATTTTTAAACATTCGCGTTTCGAATGAAACCGCAAGGAAAATTTATAGAGATTTCGTTTCTATGAATAAATGTTTACCCTTCACGTTGCACATTTTGTTCAATGTTGCATTCAACCCTGTAAAAATGCATGTTTATTCTGCCTACAAGTACATAAAGGGGATCAATTTATAGGATTTTAAAGTGAAATCAAAGAACGAAAATTTAAATTGATTGGGCAATCTTTATATAAAGACCATTCATGACATTCCGTATTTTGTATGACTCGCTAGAGGACTTCGGTCGGTCGGTCGATATCTCGTGAATAACTTTGGTAATGTTGGCTTCCAATGCCTCAATCGAAGCTGGTTTATCGACAAGCCATTTAGACTTTACATACCCCACAAATAAAAGCCTAAGGTGTTATATCACACGATCTTAGTTGCCAATCCACTCGTCCGACATGAGAGATAAAATGCTCACCGAAACAACAGCGCAGTAAATCCATTGTTCAACAACTATGACATTCTTCACTTTTTTGCTGGCGTTTCTCAGATTCGGCTACGTGAACATCTTCATATAAATGAATATATTGTACCTACTTACATATATCAAGGCGCATTCATTAAAGGTGGTGGCACTAGACCAACAACAATGTTTTGTACGTTTGATTGTCAAACAAATCATTGGCAAAATAGAAAACAAAAAATGAATTTGCTTTGTTTCATTCTGGGCTGACAGCCACATGGACATGGCGAAAGAAAAAATCAAATCAGCTGATTTACCGATACCATCTTTAGCCGCCGCCGGAGCCGAATGGGTTGGTGCGTGACTACCATTCGGAATTCACAGAGAGAACGTTGGTTCGAATCTCGGTGAAACACCAAAATTAAGAAAAACATTTTTCCCCTCGGCAGGCAATGGCAAACCTCCGAGTGTATTTCTGCCATGAAAAAGCTCCTCATAAAAATATCTGCCGTTCGGAGTCGGCTTGAAACTGTAGGTCCCTCCATTTGTGGAACAACATCAAGACGCACATTACAAGTAGGAGGAGGAGCTCGGCCAAACACCCAAAAAGGGTGTACGCGCCAATTATATATATATAATATATATGTATATACCTTTAATATGTAGATTCGCCTTGACTTATATGTTATGCATAGTCAGCTGCCAAAACGAAACAAATATCAACGGGAAAAAAGGCTTTCTATAGCTTTTAAAGCTTAAAATGTTTACAAATATTTCGCCGCCAGTGCCACCTAGAGAGTAACATTTTCAATATAAAACCCCTAAAAAGTTCTCCAAACAATCCGTGAAAATCTGGTCAATACCTGTTAGTCCGCTTCAATTCATTATACTACTTATATATAAATTAAAGTGCTCAATCAGATAAATAAAGCTTTTAAATATTGTATTACAAATGTCATATTCTCTACGACATTCAGAGATAATTTTCAATTGCCTTAATTGAATTACAGTCTTATTATAGTATAGGTAATATTTCAAAAAGGTAATTAAAAAGTTAAATAATTAAAAAAGAAAAAAACGAAAAAAATTAATATATTTATTTTTATTAAATTTATTATATAGCATATATACATATACTTAGCACATATAATTGAAGAGGATGGTTCCATATGTAGAAATCCACGAAAGTGGGGAAAGGGACTGATCGCCATTCATTTGGGAGTGGCCGGGACGGTTCTTCTTCATGTGGTTCAAGCAGCTCACAACGTCCGGGATTAGCCCACGTATCCTCTGGGTAACTTCCGAACACCCGGGTTTGGGACCCGCCACTTAAAAATCCACCCCCAATGAAAAGATTAAAAAAGCCTCGGATGAGAGCTCCCTATACTGATGACGACCACTGCAAACGAAATAAGGATTTGAGGGCATGCACCTGGAATGCTCGGTATCTTAATGGGGAAGGTGCCTCTGCCCGGCTGGTTGATGTCCTCGTGAGAGTAAAGGCTGACATCACTGTCATTCAAGAGATGCGATGTAAAGGAGTGCAAATTCGGGTACACCGATCCAGAGCGACTACTGCAATGTATGGTAGAAATCTTAACCATTCACAAATGAAAATTATTCACAAAGAACCCCAGAAGTATCTTATAATCCTTATCCAATCATTCATGGGACATTTGCTAAATATGTGGCCGTATTTTTTTGTAAACGAATACGAAACCAAAAACGAAAACGAACCGGAATATTCGGTCAAGCACAAGTAAGAATGCATACATATGTTTTTACAGTTGCACTTGAGCCGCGATATAAGAATGCAATGAATTTGCATTTATAAACTTTTGCCTGGCGACTGGTGCTGTGCAGAAATTCGCAGTATCCGGCTTAGAAAAGTCTTTGACTCTCTCGCTCAAAGAGTTGAGGCTTTCTTAAGAACACGTTCTCAACTTTGTCTACCGAACAATTTAAAATTTGTTGTTTGCACGACGATACATATTGGCTCTGGCCAGGCACACCGCATGTGTGAAAGATTTGCATTTCCATACCTTTCAAATTTACAAATTAGCAAACTTTCACGCATGTTATTTAAATACATATCGCACCCTAAATACAAAAGGGTCACAACTCAAAATGTACTTCTGCTCAAATATGAACGATACGTTATCAATAAAACGGTCCGCGGATGACATATGGCAAAAATAAATTTTTTGTTTTTTGGTAGGACTGTTATAAGCGTACATGGCAAATTTCAGCGTTATATGTCACATAGTTTGTTTTCTGTGCTACTGTAAACAAGTCAAGCTCGAGTGTGGAAAATTTTGAGTTGTGCCCCTTTTGTATTTAGGGTGCGATATGTGTTAAATACAACTGTGTTCGATGTTATCATGTGTTTATGACCGTTTCCGATCAACGTTGAGAGTGTGTGTGTGTGTGTAGATGACCAGGTTAGCGCTATCGTGGCTAGATTTCCCTAAAAAATGTCATCCATTACCCAACAAACATTAAGGTTAGAGAACGATTAGAAAACGAGTTGAATACTAGAGAAACTGTCGATAACTGCAGCATTCTTTACAAAAAGGCGACTTAGTTCTGGATATCGAGAAAAAGTTGAGATATCGAATCGTATTCCAACATTGAATTCTAATTGGTTTCTAATGTGAATTTTAAATTAACGTGGGATGTTAGTTAATTATACTTTTCGAATACCCTTTTAATGTTCCCGACGTGTTCACACACCTTGCAATTGTTAATTTTTAGTCTACAGCCAACAACAAGATTGAAAAAAACGAGAACGCAAACGGTGTTGACAGAGCACCACTATCACAAGTAACGCGTTGAAGCAACAAATGTTTACCTGTATGAACGTGATTTTACTAATACTCACGAAGTGTTTCCAAACAAATGTAATTTTGCCAGCTCCAGCGCTACTAACATAGGTAAAAAGGGTTTTCCAATAACAGGTGTTATTTTGATGTAGCCCGCTTTTTCGGTGGATGTCACTTTTAAAGCTGTCATTTTTTGATAATTGACAAGTAAAAACTACGCTATTAATAAAAATGGAACGATACACGCTTAAACAAAGCATTGAAATTAATAAAATGCTCCATAAAAATGGTGAAAATTTGGCCGAGACGGTTAGTAAAACTCGAACATTTTTGGGTTATAATGAAGCACCTTGTCGGACCACAATACAGAAATTGGTGAAAAAATTCGAGCTGTTGGGTGATGTTAGTGATGTGAAGAATAAAACCCGTGCACGTCGCTCAAGAACAGCCGAAATATTGTTGATGTAGCCGAAAGTGTTGAAGAAAACCCAGTTTTGTCCATTCCTCGTCCTTCTTTGGAATTAGGCATTCCACAAACGTCATTACAACGTATTCTGCATAAAGATTTGGAAAAGTTGTATATCTGACGAAGAGATGGTATGCTGGGATGGGTATGGATATAAACCCATACAAAATACACATCATTCCTTTCACCATGAAATGAGTTTTACCAGGAATGAGAGAGATCAGCATGGACGGGGTTGCTATTGGATTGCTCAGCGAAGTTAAGTATCTTGGCCTTGTCATTGACCTTGTCCAAAGCAGCAAAGGCTCTCCTGAAATCTAAACTTCTAGCACGAAAGTCCGGGGCTATAGCCCAAGAATCCTGAGATGGATAATGGAACTGGGTTTGATGAGTAGAGAACACAAAATACTATAAGGTGGAAGTGCAAACCTCAAATGAATATAATCTAATTTACTATCCAGGCAGTCAATATATGTAAATATATAATTAGGGAGAACAGCCAACATGTTTGGTCCAATTTTTCCTTCAATTTGAGGGGTGCGTCTTGAAATTGTTTCAAAAATGGGATCTACAATTTATGACGCCTCACAACGGCAGATGGGCTTTATTAGAAGCTTTTTCATGACAAAATACTTATGTATACGGCGTCAGTTTTGCCATTGCTTGCCGAAGTGTTTGCTGCTCTTATTAGGTTTCCAACCTGGCTGCGGCGGCTGCCAATGTAATAGTGTTCTGCAAATAAGGTGAATCTTTCGATGACATCCCAGCGATGGCATTTTAGCAATGTCATATTTCATACATAAAGGCATTCATGGTATTTTCAATAAAAAAAATTCCGTTAGTACCTCACATACAGCTTGTTTTATTCCATTTCCACCCGGGCTTATTGAATACATATGTGCACATATGTACGTATTGTATATGAATTGAATGGTATAATAGGGCAATCCATACAGTTATTGAGGTAAATTAGTTATTAAAGTTTAAATTAGTAACGATTTATCTATAGGCAAAGTAGTGATTTGTGCGGCGGTAAAAATAACGTCAATTTTGATCTTAACTTAACGACCAATGTGAGAAATTATATTGTACTGTAGCTAAATTGCCTTGAAAGCAATTAATTAAGCCGTTGATTAAGTTAATTGTTAGGTACAGGCATGCAAATGGATACAAACTCATAAATTGGCCGTCAAGCACTTACACCGGACCCTCACGAATTCAACAAAGCTAACCAGGTGAGGCTTCAAATGGCAGAAAAAGTCTTAAATGCACACATACCTACATATGTATGTATGTACTGGTACAAGTATGTATCAAATGTGCGGCTGTATATCGCACATTGACTCCCGCTATCGCCCGCTATATTTGTGTCCACTCCATTAAAATCACATAGCAAATTCCCGACACGTAGTATTGTCGATAACAACCTTTTGGCACCAAATGTCGTACCGTAAATTACTACTAGGACCATCGTTTCTAATTAAGTAATTGAAGGCAATAGCTGGGATTTATTGCTCGATTGCTGCGCGCATAGTGACTACGACTCCAATAGCTCCACTCGAACACATACTTATGTATAAATGCTACTGATTGGATGCGCGCGTGCCCAACGCACATCGCTAGCTACTTGAGCTGCCACTATTGCCATGATTGCTTCTACTCAACTTGTTTTCAGCGGGTGCACACGCACCCAACAAACACCACTACATAAATGTATACCTATGCCCATAAACGCTGGCAAACACATATTGTCATTCGTCTGGTTTTCCAATAGAATTAGTGAGACTCTGTGTACATACATACAATTGGTGCTTATGTATGTATGCTGTTGTGCGGTGGATGTCAATAGCTGACAGGCAATAACAACTTGCTATTATGTGAACGCTTACCAGTGTAGCAGTGAGCCGTGGATATAGAGGGCACTCTCTACCGAGACAGTTTATTGATGTGCCACATTGACACTGTCACTACAACACATATTAACACATGTGCAGTTATGTTTGGCTGTAGGTCATTTGATTTCAGTGGGTTGACATCGGAATTGGCATTGGCTTCCCCTATGGGCACAAGGTGTGGCAATATCAATTTTTGTATTAATTGGTTGAACAATAGGAATACATATCGAATGAATTTGTGGATGCGACGGTAGTAAAATGAAGTGAATCTTTCCTCTCAATTAAGTACGTACCCGACTATACCACTTATGTGGCTAACTGCTTATAAATTAACCTGGCCTTCTAGCATTCGGCGATTCTGTGTGATCTAAAAATTTAGTATGTTTCGTTTCAAAATATTATAAGTTTTTAATAAATTGTACGCATGTTGAGTTTAACCTTAGTTATTAACCGCCAAATCCTCAGATAGCGATTCATTTGCAACGCATTTTTCTTTGGCAAGTTTCCCTGTTTTGGTAGTGTGGTTAAACGGGTTATTTTCTGCTGTGGGGCTTTCCAAGCCACAGTAAAGGATGGAAACATATTTTCGGGAAGATTAAGTCCCTTGCGTTTATCTAAAATAAGAGATACCTTCGATTAACTGAATAACCAAGCAACTGTGTACATTGTCATAACATTCTTCGCCCTTAATTTTGATTAGTTTCGTACATAAAGGCGTTGCGTGTAACTTTGAAAAGAACAGATAATGAATTACATATTAATTTCCATTTTCTCTAACACAAAATTCTATTGATTGTATTCGCATTGGTAAGTTACTGAATTCTGTGGGCATAAAACATCAAATCAAATTTGTTTCTAGTAGCAACCGTGGAAGGTAATAGAAAATGTGGTAGGGTTCTCCTTTTTTAGGACAACTAAACTGACAACGCGGCAGCCGTAGCTAAATGCGTTCGCGCGTGATTACCATTTGGTAGCACCTAGGTTCGAAACCTGTTGTAAACCTGTGGTCCGAAACACCAAAATTATAGAAAATGTTATTTCCACTAACGGTCGTCGCTCAGCAGGCAATGGCAAACCTCCGAGTGTATTTATACCATGAAAAGCTCCTCAACAAAAACAATCTGCCATTGCGGAGTAAATCTGTAGGCCCCTCTATTTATTCAAGACGCACACGTGTGTTTATATAAAAGGATCACACACATACCACAAATTGAGTCTAGCTTGAGTATGCTTCTTCTTCTTGAAGATTCTTGATATTCTTCTTCTCCTTAATAAATTTTAGTACAATGAAGACAGTGTTCTCAAAGTCACCAATCTGTTTTGCTCCGCCTAGTAACGTTGAGTTAGTGCTCATAACTAACAAGCTGGATTTTGGTCGCCTCTTACGACGGACACCCGATCACCGCGGACAAATTGTAGCCCTCAACCCGCTTTGGGTATTTGCTGGTATTGTCCAACATCATTTTGTACAGCCATATTAGTTTTGACTTCAAGACTTAGTCTATTGTGACTATCTCGTCAATGAACGGTTTGCTGAGTCTAAAGTCAGATTGACAAAGTCAATCAGTGGATTGATGCTGGGATTTAGTCCCTCATCCAGTATGCGTCCAGCATACTTAAATTCTAATCAGCAAGCATACATCCATATTTTGAATAGGGTCGAATGTGGGCTACCGCGGTTTTTTTTTTTTCAGGATAGCAGATATTCGATTTCTTTTACATTGCTCGCTCGTGTTTGTTCGAGTTGTTGAGCAGTGATCTCTGAATGAAAGCAGAAATAAGAGTTAAGCCATGAATTGGCGGACTATCTGCTGCAACTACAATTTCTAAGTGTAGTTAGACGCACATATTTTGTCCCACAATAACAAAACCTTTTTCGTTTGGCTGCAATAGAGTTATTATTCGATTCGATGTTGAATAGTACATGCATCTAAAGCACTACAAACGTGCATTTTCCGATACGGAGAGAGCAAGGTAGCTTAATGGATAATTTTGTGCTGGAATCTATTTTGTTTCTTGCCCGGCGAAGTCTATCAGGATGTTGCGTCTTGTGGGCTGAATTTTGACTGGGTGTTAAATCAACGGAGCTCCTTCCTTTCCCACACTCACATTAAAGTTGCTATGCCCGATTATTATGTCTGGCAGTGCTTCGACGCACATAAAATCGGTATTAGTCCCATCGCTATTTTATTTTGTCGGGACATGGGCGCAAAGAACAGAAATGTTGAAGAATCTCGCTTTGATACGGTTTATGGCCATGGATTATAGTTCACCGCAGTTAACGGAAATACTTGGTGTTGAAATCTGTTTCCAAAATGTATGCTTCTTTACATGGCAGCTGTAGTAGGCGCCGCAAGTTTCAGTAATTTCCGTGCTGTGCACCGTCCATTACATATCTTGGATGCCGATGATGTTGGCCTTTGTACAAGGATGGTCATCAACCAGTTTTGCAGCGACACTTCTTTCATTAAGGAACCAGGCATTTCGGGTCCTTGCTCACAAGTAATAGTCTCCGTTTATATAGATCAAAGATACCTGTTTGCAGCCACACCGTCTGACGGGCAGACACTGTTTACTTTCGTGGTACAGTATCCCCACAAAAGCCACCTCACTTTCTGGCTTGGCATATGGCTTCACATGGGTTGGTTACCGCATCTCACATATTGTATAAGTTGCTCCCATTGCCTTGGGTGAACAAGAGTGGCCACAAGAGTCGAAATTGAGTATAGTCCGACAACTGTAAATAAATACCCAGAAACATCAAATTCGATGTGTTCTACACTCGTTCCTGCATTTATTCATGTTTTCCTTTTTATTATTTACATATTCAGTTGTGGGGCACCTATTTTCAATTAATTTAATGGAATTCAATTTTCTAGCTGGAAATCAGTTTTAAATGTCTCTTATTTAGATATTTGGCAATCCACACTGATAATCTCTTCTCCAATTTTATAGTTTCCTTTTTTTGTCAGGTGCTAAGTACTTAAAACAAACACCGCAGACGGTGAGGTAGCGTATAATATCTAGTTGCAATAACAACCGATTATTTATTTTCTTTAACCACCGTCCTTTGGAAATATACAGGCCAATTAAAACGTTCACAGCAGTAACTGATATATAAATAAGTATTCACATTCATACCTACCCTTCTATCGACCATAAACTTCCGGTGAAGACGAGCAAGCAGGTGTTATGTAACAAAACAACAAAAAACTGTCGGAACCTTGCATTTCCGTTGAGCATAAAAAATAATTGCTATTACCCATGGAAAAAGAGGTAATCCACCATTATTAAAATGATTTATATATTTCACTTGTTAAGCTCTTTTGCAGCTTTGCAACTTTGCAACTTCCTTATTTAGCTCACTGTATAATAATTAATTGAGGCATACGCTTTTCGTATCTATTTCCATATAACCTGCAAAGATTGTGTCCAGATATTGACAGAATTTTATAGCGAAATTTGATAGATATTTACATTTAATGATAGATATTACAATAAAACTAATTCGAAAGTTAGAAATAAGATTCGAAAGAAAAATAAAAGATAAAACTTGAGAAACTCTCATGGTTTTCTGATGGACTAAAGCCTCGGTGTTAGATTTATGATGGTCGCTAATTTGCAACCTCAGCTTGCAAGACCTTCGAGATCAAAGATTTCAGCCAAGATACTAAAATCGTTTTGAATCTCACAGAATATAATATTGGAGTCTGATCGACACCGCCGGGACTCGAACCATGGTAGCATATAGCTCAAGGCTTTGTTATAAAAAATATTACACTCTTCATCCTGCTTTCGAAAAATACTTTTCAATAAAACAAGCATCAAGAGAAATGCTTCGCAATATCTGCTAAAAAGCGATTCCCGGCTGATATAAAAGGCTTCCCAAAATTATACCAGAAAGTTCAGGCTTACAGAAGGTATTATGGATTGTGGTGAGAGGATCGATAGAAATAGATGACTCGCCACCACAAGAACAAATAACAATAATGGGCCTAAAACAACAGGAGTTGACGGAATATTCAAGTACCACCTCTACACAATCCACAAGAAGGGTATTCCCACTACCCCACAGCGACTACCTTGGAATTACACTAATTAAACCATTTCAATAGACTATACCTGTAATGGAACTATAGCATATAAGTAAGTAGGTTTTTCGGTTATTAAGCATGGATTTCGACAGCATTGAAATAGGCTAATTATATGTATGAATTTAATATCCCTGCATAATGCATACGCCTGCATAAAATATCATTGAGCTATACTGTGGTGTATGGGATGAGATGTGTTTATAACCTCTCCTATCACCCTATAAATACTGGAAAATATCTAACTGGCAACCCCTGTACTAAGATCGGATGCATCTAATCAGATCCTCATCTTAAAAAACCCGATTAACGAAACCGATCGGCAATAAAATAAGAAGAGCCTGCCTGGCAGAAAAGGTCTGCCTTGAAACGATTAGGGAGAGATGGTATTGACTCCACTTAGTGCTTCCCATTGGCGCCACTTTGTACGAGGTATATTCGAGTAGTGTGAATTGTTGAATTTTCAACCTCACTTGGGAAATATTGCGGTTGTGAAAGAGTGCAGTCATAGGAGGATGATGCTAGAATACTCGCTAATTAAACTCATGATCCCCTCGCTTCTAGCAAATATAGTTTACACTCAAGTAATGTCGGTGTAAAAAAGCCACAAAATATGTTTGGCACTCTTCAATTCAAGGCAAATAAATTGAGCGCCACCATTCACGAAATTAACGTAAGACCGTAAAATTAAATTTTAACAAATCAAAATGCGATTGCACAGTGATTGAGATTGCGAACAGTTTATTACGGTTATAAACCATAATATCGGAATGGTATGCAGTACGAAAGGAATTCCAGCAAAATGCCAAGCTGCATTCAATGACAAAAGCGTGCATATATATGCAAGTAAGTGCTTAACAAAGTTAAAATGACTGATAGTGAGTGCCATCAAGGAAGAAGAAAATGTGGATAGAGCAGCAACTGCACTAACACCACAGCCGTGATGCGCATTTATCGCCGTGCCATATCCTAAATGGCTCGCAAACCTATAAATAAAAGTGGCGTTGCAAATAAACTCTTCCAAACACGCAGATATTTATACATACATACGTTACTTTAGTATGTGTATTCCGCACTATACTCTCTCTCTCTCTTTCCGATAAATTGAATCATGCGGGTAAGGCGACGGATCGTAAAATACTACCAGGCTAAATCCAAATCCAGATACAGAAATGAATAAATACAGAAAACTCAGATATCGTAGAACCCAGTGCAGTCCGAAGCTTAAGTGTTTGCGCATTTAAGGTATTTGGCTATTTAGGGAGATAAATTACCATATACGTACAAACATTTTTGGTCTACTAGCGGCACAAACGTAGTGAAAAAAGAGAAGTGGTGGCCGCAATGCAAGCGTTTTGCTTCTATCCCTTTTACTTTTTTGTTTTTAAATATTAGTAAAAATCCCTCTTATTATATACGAGGAGTGTTCAAAAAGTTGGGTGACCTTTCATTTTTCTCGAAAAATTACTATTTATTCAACAGTATATATTTTGCCCTCTTCGAGGTTATCCGTCTTAAATATAGGTCTGTTCAATAAGAGTGGGGACTTTCTTTTATAAAAAAAACACAACGAAATTTGCGAAATTATTATTTTTTCTTTCATCATTCATTTTAATATATGAGTTGTATATGAAACCCAATATCCATTAAATGCCTACCACGATTCCTCTGACACAACAGAATCCTCGAAGAACCCAACAGAGCCCTCGAAGTTACCAAAAATCGCTTTGGTTTGGCGTGAGAGCCTCCAATGATGCGGACTTTATCTCCACAATTGTGGCGAATCTCCGTCTTTTCGTAACTTCTGTTTTGGGAACAAGAAAAACTAGCAAGGGGCCAAGTCCGTCGAATACGGCAGTTGAGGCAAAATTACGCTTTGACCAAACAATTCAGATTTTTGTACCTTTTTCTTCAATCGCAGAAAATCGTGGAATGCACCAAAAACAAAATAAATATGACAAATAATGTAAGCATACTCGTACGGCACCAAGAAAACAGAACAAAAAAAATTTAACTCGCATGTACGTTGAAAAGTCACCTTACTTTTTGTGCACACCTCGCATGCCTTTGCCATCTTTATATAAAACAACATATTAATTAAATTAACAAACTTAAATATTAATCAAATACAAACTTTTGCATGTAAATTAACGAAGCCGAAAAAATAAAAATTCGTTAGATATAAATGCATTAGATATAACAAAATATATAATCAAAAATAGTACTCATTATTGGCTCTTAACAATACAAAGCTCTCACAAATTTGGTAACAAGTGAAAGATAAAAGAACATAGAATATGAGAAAAATTATGCGCAATTAAGCATTGCGGCATTCTAAAAGTGCAAATTTTCGTTCATAGAAAAGTTTGTTTTCTTCAAGTTTCTTTGGATATATTCTTAAATTTTCTTTATTTTAGTTTAGATTGAATAACAAATTGACGTACATTTTTTAAGAAAAATTTTTTATTTTATCATGTTTCAAAAACTTTTTAAATAAAATCGGAGCAACTTGTGTATACTAAAATAGAAATTTTTATGTTTGATAACGAAAATTAGACAATATAAGTTAAAATAGCTTAAAATGACATATTTTCCACAAAATAAAAATTTCCCTTACCTACTAGGAAACTACTGAATCCTATGTCGATTTTGACTTGTAAATTGCTTGCTCTGGCAAACTGTACTACAAATTCCAAATTTTGACGAGAGTATCCTTGTGATGAATACTTTTTTAGGAGTAGGGATAACTCCTCCAACTTGCTTAGTTCTCTCGCAAAACCCCCAAAAAGAAACGGAACACGAACGACCCATCGACATGGGATTATAATACTTAAAATACTGTTAGCCTTTTTTAAGTTCTATTTTCTCTAGTACTTACCTTACGTAAAAATTTAGTATGGATTTCGCTGAAACATTCATCGGGTATTTGGTAATGATGTCCCTTTCTCACCATTCCTAAATCCTCTTCCATTGGATTTTAATCTACAATACATAAAGGCTGCAGTAAACGCCGCAATGCCATACCAAACGATAAAGTGACAAATATCAGCCAAAATTTCTTTGGCATCAACCAGAGTTACGCTTAATATTATATTATTGGACCGGTCGTTTTGGTCCAAATCATCTGGTAAATAATAGTTCGATATTTGTTTACCGTGGACGACTGCGTCATATTTTATATAGCTCGTTTCTATGGGGAGCCACTGGCCCCAACAAACTACCATAAATGATCAAAGTGTTTTTAAAGCTTTAAAAAGAATAGACGAAATAAGAATCCTCTTTTTTTTACTCAGATGGTTTTGTTTGAATTTTTGGCGAACTTACTTTTTATATATTAATGTCGGAACTATTGTGGCATGCGCACTTTCGCGTCAAACGAAGCTAGATTTTTCCCCTTAAGTTGGTTACTTTTCAACTTCCTCTTCAACTTTTTATGCCTAAAAGCATATACAAGTTCGCTTAAAGAGATGAGAGAAGGTCGTCGTTACTATAGTAAATCAGATACCCAAACTCGACCAAATGCACAACTACCCTGTAAGGAAATCTATTAGCATTCAGAATTATGACTACCTGACGTAATATTCTATAGGTATAATTACCTAAAATATATACGAAGAAGAGGCCTGTAACCTAGCTTGCCCTGTTGATACTGTCGTAATAGTCGATTGACTAGAGCAATATATAGTATATGTATATATAATCGGAGCCTACACCCTTTGCTTGGAGGTTTGGCCGAGCTCATCCTCATATTTGTAGTCTTGATGTTTTCCCCCAAATGAAGGGGTCTACGGTTTTATGTCGGCAACGAGCGACGAACGGAACTTTTTCATGCATGCCAAGAGGCGACGGCTATTAAAAAAATTGTTTCTATCATTTGGCTTTCATGCACTACCAACCCATTTGGCTACGGCGGTAATTAAATTTGTATTATATTATATTAACCAATTTTGATTCAAATTATGAGCATAAGAAAATAAATATGACGTTACTAAAATTTTGAAAAATGGGTGGTGCCACGCTCTACAAGTATTTTTGGGTAAAGGCGTATGTACATATAACGACTGAATAACACTCGTTCAAACTTGGTGTTCGTAAAACACGGCTTCGCGTTTAGATCCGACATAATTATTAGCCAACATAAACTAAATTTCATTATAATGTGGGCGGGTACATAAAATTCGACCGGAGCAGAATTTAACATACATACTTTGTTTTAAATGTACATATAATTTATAAACTTAGCCTCTTACTGTTTTGACGAAAGTCAAATTTGACGTAATAAAAGGGATTTATTTCATTTGGAAAAACCACATCATCTTCCGGCAACAAACTGAACCAGAATACTTACTTGTGCTTAAACAGCTCTACAGGCCACGGCCATTATCCGTTTAAATTTTGGCTCTGCAGAGTACTGTGGCAACAGTTCAGATTTTTCCTGCAGAGAATCCCAATCTAAATGTGAGGTATGTACGTACGTGTAAACACTTTGCTTTTCTTTAAGCTGTTTTAAAATCAGGTCGACAGATTTGCTGGCAAAGCCTCTAAAGAGCGGAGAAGAAATATCACGTTTCCTGCATAGGCCAAAGATGGGATGTAAGATTCAGATGCATATGTACACATGTATAGATGTACAAACACTTCTTTTTTGCATACCTCCATACACACTGGCCGGTGTAACCAAGTATATTGCAACATTGTAATGGTATATACATGCATAAGTATTTACGTATGAATATGAGTGCATACATACACAAGCTCATATGCACAATGCACACAATGATTAACGTATGTATGCATGTATATAAGTTTGTCGTATTTAGTCCTGCGCTATTGGAAAAGTCTCAAGACGCAGCATGACTCAACGCAGTGCTGTCTTTGCTTTGTTGCACTTGACTGCTTGCACAATTTATTACTTTCTTGATCGCATTTAGATCTATCAAATGAAAAACGAAAACTTAAAACTAAGGAAAATGTTGGGCCAACTCAAACAGTCGTAAGGCCAAGCAGCAGTAATGCGCCAGTTGCGTTAAAACAACCAATTTAAGTTAAAAGCAGGAAGGAAATGCGGAATAAAAGGCAAAATGCACTAGACGTTTCTTTTCCTTGTGAGCAACACGTGTGGTGGTATGTACTCAGAGTTCAGTAAAGAATTCATTTTATAAAAATAAATCTGATATTAATTACTTCAATAATACAGTTGAATGTACGCATGCATTTGAAGTAGCTGAAGGAAGGCGTCATATGATTTTTAAACCCGATAAAGAAATGAATGCCTAAAAATTAATTAATACCTTAGGTAACAATAAAGACGCAGTATTGTTTATCACAAGTAGGCGGTATTTTTTTGGCCGGTGCTATTATGACTCATGATATTCGATTGAGCGATAAACATCTTTGAAGGAATATACTATAAACTCGTTGACGATGGTACCATCTACCAAATATCAAAATAAACACGTTATTATGAACGGAGAGCACGAGATTTTGGCGGCAGGACTGCAATTATCCAATCACCAAATTAAATCTATGTAACTCTAATTTCTCCGGCGAAAATAAGCAGATGTAGTGTTGCCACTAAAATGTGAAATGAAAAATTTCTGTAAATATTAATAAATCTTACAGAGTCAAGCACTCGAAGTTACTTTTGCTCGATATGAGCTTGACTATGGCCTTGAGAAGGTCCAGAAACGAATCACCAGCTGCCCGAATAAGACTTGCAAGTATTTTAACCCACTCGCCGACAATGGCTTTTTTCAGCGCCTCGACACTGAACCTTGCTCTCCAAAATGGCCCAAAGAGAATAATCGATCGAATTCGCGTCTGGTGAATTTGAGAGCCATTGTGTGGGCCTTATGAAGTTCGGAACGTTGTTTTTAGCTATTCTTGGTTCACTCGAGCTTTGTGAGACATTTACTCTGACGCGAGGCTCGATGAAAACGATTGGAGAGGGAAACACAGTGTTCGGAAATTAACCGCTTTCGGCCAAGCGAAGCAACTCCTTCGCTCTCTGAAGTCTGACTTGGATCTTGTTAAGCTTGATTTTGAGATCATTTTTCATTATGCGGCAAATGCCACGGTCAGATATTTTCAGTTCTTTCGCCATTTGATTGGCACTTCGTCGGGCTTTTCGCTCAAGTCTCTTCTTCACTTTTTGAACCATTTCACGTGACGTTGCAGAATTTTGAGTGTTCATTCATTGTTAATTAAGAACATTTCCCAACAATCACTACTCAAAGTGAACAAACGCTTATAATAATGAAAGAGGATTTCGCCCAGACCAACTTTAGGGGGATCGATTTTGGATGGAGGTTCTATAGTTTACACCGCCTCCGAACGGCAGATGGTTTTTATGAGAAGTTTTCTATGGCAGAAATCCACCCGGAAGTGTGTCATTACCTGCCGAGTGGCGACCGCAAAAGTGCAGAATAAACTTTTTCTATCATTTGGTGTTTCATGCCCAAGCACTACTAAATGTAGTTTCGCTCCAACGCATGCCGGCTACAACGGCCGCCCAAGCTGATAAGCAAGGTATAAAATCTTAATATAATCGTAAATGATTAAATATTTAGTTTTAGTTTCCATAGAGCATTAACATATCTTTAGTGAGCTAGAAAATATTTATATCATTTTCGATGTGTGTATGGAACTTTCTCCAGGTGAAAATACTAAAAATTCGTCTTGATGAGCATACATTGCGACCCCCATTGTAAATATTATCAATATTTTCCTAATATTTTCGTTTATTCCCTAAGAATCTCGTTAAGACCTTATCTAGAAAAAAAGCACGCACTATTTTTCATATCATTCAAATTATCGTAAAATGTGATGTCATTAGACAGTTTCCGTATGTCTTGGCCGTAACAACATTTTTTCTGTTAAAAAAATGAGCTGAATTTTCGCGGACTACGTACTTTCGACATTAGACTTTCGAGTATTATTTTTTTATGTTGTAATACTCGTCTCGAAGATATGTTTCTGATTTTTTAGTTTGTTTTGTCTTATTTATGACAAGTGTTTTGCGTCTTCGGCGATTTTCTGATATCGAAAAAAATGGATCAAAGAAGTTGCATCAAATTTTGTGTAAAAAATGGAATTAAGTGCTCAAAACCACTTGAAATGTTGTCAGAGGCATACGGTGAAAGTACTTTGAGTCAAAGAAATGTTTACAAATGGTACAAGCTTTTCACAGAAAGTCGAGTGATGTGAATGTCGGCGCTCGCTCTGGACACCCCAGTACATCAACCACCGATGAGAAAGTGAAGAAAATTGTTATGGAGAATCGTCGAATCACAATTAGAGAAGTTGCTGAGGATGTCGGCATATCGGTTGGCTCATGCCATGTAATCTTTTCGGATTTTCGAGCATTAAACGTGCGGCAGCGAAGTTCATTCCAAAATTGTTGACTTTTAACCAAAAACAACGTCGCATGAGCATCGCTCTGGAATTGTTAAATAACGTCAACAATCATCCAGATTTGCTTAAAATAGTCATAACTGATGACGAATCATGGGTATATGGTTATGACATCGAAACCAAAGCCCAATCGTCCTAATGGAACTGTCCAGAAGAGCCAAGAACAAAAAAAGTACGCGAGGTTCGATCAAATGTGAAGGTTTTTTTCGATTCCAAGGGCGTAGTGCATCAGGAGTTCTTACCACAGTGACTTCTTTCTGTTCCCAAAATTGAAGAGACTCATGAAAGGACCGCTTTTTGCAACGATTGAGGAGATAAAAACCGAATCGCTGAGAGAACTCAAGGACATACCAAAAAGTTTATATCAGAACTGCTTCGAAGATTGGAAAAAATGCTGGTATAAGTACATATATTATATATGACAGGGACTACTTTGAAGGAGATAAAATAGAAATTGATGCATAAATAAATATTTTTTGAGAAAAATTAAAATTCATCTTATTTTTTGAACCACCGTATATAATTTTGTATTAACAGCAGTACGCTTTTCTTGTAATGGAAAGTTTTTTTAATATAGTGGGAGTTAAAATCACAAGTATGCCATGTGCACAGAAAACGTATGTGTTCCTGCTGTTCTGTTCTGTGTTCTGCTTGCAAACTACTCTTAATATCTACCTACTATCTTCAAGTCGCCACACGAACTCCACTCGTAGTTTTCATACTTAATCTACCGTAACCAATATACAATACTGTCATAACTGTCGGCATTTTGTGTCGAGTGTGCTAATGCCCTAGTGCAACGGGCATCCTTTAAACTGAACTATCTATAAATGCGCGTTATAATCTATAAGCATTTCCAAAGTCTCTATAACGCCTTCGATGTATGCGCAATAAATGATATTATATGATGGCTCTGGTCAAAGAAGTCCAAAAATAAGTACCTATATCTTCCTCGGGCTGAACCAAATAGAACCCAAAGCTTTTGTTTGAGAAATACTGCGTATACTTAAGCAGTAGTATCCACAACAAAGTAATGGTTTTTGCCCAAATTCATTCCTATTATATTTGTAATTACGTCTTTACAGAAAAACAATTATTATTTTTTTTTTTAATCTTTGTAGAACAACTTAAATTACTAATTAGATACATTTATATAACAAATCTATATTTGAAAGGAAGTTTTTCAATTTGCCACGCAACTGAAATGCATTTGTTGACAAGAGATTACAATTTAAGTTGATATGACTTAAAAGAATTTATTTCTTTTCTCCAATGACCCTGAATTTCTTGATTGCGAATTAAGTGATCTGCAAGTTCAATAGTGAGTTAGTTTCTGTCTTTTTGTAACATTAGGAAGATATTAATAACCGCCGTAACCAAGGCATTCTTTGGGAAACAAACAAATAAGAAATAATGGTGTTTTTGTTTTTACAAAACAAATTTATCCCTCCACGCTATACAAATTAATATTAACGTTGCGTCAGCTGGGCACAATTCCCTGGCACCACCTCCCAAGGGAAAGACATTTTCAGAATCGAACACAGCACTTTCCCGCCGGATTACACTTATTTTAGAATCGAACACAAAAAAGTAGACGGCAAAGGAAAGGCAACATATTTTATAAGACCATACAATTGTTGGCGTATGCTTATGATATTGACATCATCGGTCTTAACAGCCGCGCTCTTAGTTCTGCTTTTTCCAAACTGGATAAAACTGGACAAAACGAAGTACCTCCTGTCATCAAACAAACAGTCGGCGCACTCGCGTATCGACACCTACGTCACTGTTGACAGTTATGAACACTAACACTCTACTCGCCTAACGTATGGCGCAAAAGCGTGGATGATGATAACATCGAAGACAAGCGTCGCTTCATCGGCGCTTGGAGTGTTTGAGAGAACGATTCTGCGGAAGATTTTTGGACCTTTCCACGTTGGCAACGGCGAATATCGCATTCGATGGAACGATGAGTTGTATGATCTTTACGACGACATAGATATAGCGCAGCTAATATAGATGCAGCGACTACGTTGGCTGGGTCATGTTGTCCGAATACAAATGCTCCGGCTCTGAAAGTATTCGATGCAGTACCAGCTGGTGGTAGCAGAGGAAGAGTGCGGCCTCCTCTGCGTTGGAAAGATCAGGTGGAGAAGGACTTGGTTTCACTTGGTATGTCCAACTGGCGCCGGTTAGCACGAGAAAGAAACGACTGCCACGCTTTGTTAAACTCGGCCAAAATCCCGTAAGCGGTTATCGCGCTAATTAAGAAGAGGAAGAAAGGGAGAAACGAGATCGCCTTAAGATGTCTTAAGCCTAGTATAAGATATTCGGGTTTTCATCTGGCTTGGGATGCATGTATTCAAAACCTAATGTCAAATCAAACAAATTTGGTGCGATAGTATCGACAGTCATCGATACATCATAAAATAACTTCCACTACTATCAACGATAGTTTGATAGTTTAGCGGTTGGCCACAATTTCGAACTCTTTTTCAATATGTACTCGAGTTGTAAACAATATCATAATAAATTTGTATTTATCTTTGCTATGTTATGGCGGAAAAGTAGTCGCATTAATTTAGTCTTACTGCCGCCAACATAATAAGTAGTACGGAAAGTTTGTAGAAGTTACTGGTAAGTTTGTAGTACAATAAACTTATAAACTTCCCTTCAAAAAGCATTGCAATCGGGTTATCCCAAGTTTTCCCAAGTATTCGTCGAAAGACTGATTATCCACCGTGAAATGCCTCAAAAAATGTGTGATACCGATAAAAACTCTTAAACATAATAATGAATAATGGTTTACCAATACCTTAGCTGATTAATCTGCAATTTTTGTCAAGCATTAACTACTGGCATCTTCTTTCGAAACCAGTTTTCTATTCGTACACAAAATACATCTCAGATTGAATATTATATACCGACACATTTTTATATAATATATTACATATATAAATTACATACGCCAAGTCAAGCTTGCCTAGAATAACCCAACTAAACAAACACAAACGAGGCTATTAGTAATTCACGGGCACCGATATCTAGAAACGCATTGTTTAATCTCCCATTTCTACACAATTCAAGAGCATTGTGCACATATTTTGTGGGATCATTAATCAGAAGTTATGCATTGAAAAAATTAAATTATGTACATAGGTATTATGGGGAAAAGACGAAGTGGGCTGGAAACTAAATATTCGTATGAGTATAGAAAATTTGCATAGGGGCTTGCATATCCATTAATTTCTAAACATATAGTACACGTACATATAATACGTTGGCAGATTTAATTTTTTTTTTTAATTTGCATATACGTACATATGTATGTATGTACATATATGCATTTGCTTGTAGGTCTAAATCCTTTTTCAATAGGCGAGTTTTATCATTAAACTGAAATCGAAAAAAGTAAAGTTAGGTAGTTAATTTTTACGTTCGATCATAATTTTTTCAATAAATGCTTCACGGTCCCGCTTCAAATAAGGTATCTAATTAGCACAATTTTCAGTAATTTTTTCCGCAAAAATAACCCATCGGTGTCTCGTCATAATCCCAATCTAAGAATTGCTATATAAACAATCTTATTTATAGAAGTAATTAACTTGATTCTAAATAAAAAATAAATTTTTACACTAATCGCGTAATTCAAGAGTTTTTGAACGATATTTTTTTTTTTTTTACTTATTTATTTCATAATTTTTTAAGCGAACAACAAATTATTACTGGTATTTCATAGAAGGTGCTTCAAAACTAATTATTTATTATTTATTTGAGTCAAATGAACAATAAACTCTTACTGACTATGGGAAAAAGACTTAAGGTTATATAAAATAATTATGTAATAAGATGCGAACTACCCCACAGGATAGGGTCACATCAAGATTTGGAATGTTGTTTAACTCTGTTGGGGCTCTTGTTAAGGGGTATACTTGGCTTAATTTGATTTTACAACCTCACTGTAAAAGTTTGTTAGACGTCTTAGATTTCGCCTAGGGACATTAAAATGTAATTTTCTAAGAGGTCAGGACAATCAACAGATTCATTTACAATATTGTATAAGTATACGAAGATAGAAACAAAAAAGGAGAATATGCTAATATGGAACCCCTATTCAGAAGCAGGCAGCGCGATTCGTATCATATGAAGATATGAGTGTAAGGCAAATTTGTTAAATATTTTCTGAACTCGTTCTGTGCAGCTCATATGTATATGGAAAAGGATATGGTCACCAGATGAAAGGCCTAGATGAATAGAATAAGGATCTGAAAAGAAATGTTATTACGTTGTATAATGGACAAAATTGCATAATATTTGGTATAATATAATTAATGAAGCTGGAAAAACTCAATTTAACCTATTCTCAATAGACACCTAAATTCTCCAACTTAGAATCCGAATTAAGAAGAGACCTATAAGTGTAATAACGCGTAGGTAAGGGAATACGCTTTCGGGTGTATGTGGAGTGAGATCACTTATTAACAACCAGGAATAGATGATTCCGGTTGCGCCAAGAATGTGTCAGTAGTTTAGCAAGGTCAGATTGATGAACAATAGAATCATTCACATGTTTAATTTCAAAGTATATCTTAAGATATACATATATTAAAGAAGACATCGCCTACAGAAATTGCTTGCCCTCGACGATTTTCAAAATTAGGTAAAATTATTCTACTGCTTGACAATGCACACCAAATGGAACTGCGCAGCGGCAGTTGATATTTTTTGTTTTTTTGGGTTTTGTCCTGAGGATGAGGATTTTTCCTATTTCCACTTCCATTTAAATGAAAATGGGCTTCATCACTCCATAAGATAATATTTACCATACGAAATCGCTTCAAAAATGTTTGTGCAGAAAATTTTACGCAAATTGTAAATTTGGGCTTCGGCGCTTATACTATTTGAATTTCAAAGGGGGAAGTGCAAGATCCTTCCTCAATATTTCATGCACAGTTGAGTTTGGAGGTTTCAGGGGAGCCGCTACCTTATACCGGACTGACGCGGACTATCATGCAAACTTGTAGCGACGAGCTTAATATTTTTTCATAATTATATTCTCGATGTCCGGTTGGGCCCCGGTCGTCGACTGTATGGCACCGAATTTTTTGCATGCGCATCACGTAAACGCTATTGCACTGCGAATAAAATCTAAGAAAAATCATTAGCCTTCAGATACACTTCGATTACGAACGCATGGGTGTGATGGGTGAACAATCTACTACGACATCGCATAACGAGCTAAAGCAGTCCCCTCCCAACTCATACGCTCAGCGGTTAAAGAGAATCTTAAAATTTAATTCTGCAACCGAACACCCTGTATATGTTTTGCTCCCCTCCATATTTAAATCCGACATAATTATTACTGAGATCGCATAAAAATCTTACCCATTGTTATATAATTTATAAATTAAGACTAAATGTGACGAGCTATTACTATCATTGTCTGTGAGTTTGTTTAATTAAAGTTAGGTCCGAACCAAATTTAGCCTAACTTATATGTTTTAAATGTTTACGTTTTCTGTTGAGATACTCTTTAACTTATTATTAATTTGGTATTTTTTTATAGACAGCAAAAACAGCTAAACAGCCAAGTGTATGGCCAATTAAACTGTAAAATCCCGTAAAACAAACCTCAAGCCAAACCGTAATTCGCTTGTATAGCAGCAATTGCTTGAAAAGTGTTATGGGGACTCCGCTCCGTCAGAAACACAAATAAAACGATGGTTTGCTGACTTCACACGTGCCCGTAGAGATATATGTTCAAAGTGGGTGCTGCGAATTGCTCCACATCCACCGTATTCGCCAGATTTGGCTCCCAGCGACTACTGGCTGTTCGCAGGCCTAAAAACATGCTCACGGGTAAGAAATTTCGCTCGAATGAAGAGGTTTTCGCTGAAACTGAGGCTTAACATATTTTGAGGCAAAAGATAAATCGTTCTACAAAAGTGGTATTGAAATATTAGAGCGGCGCTGGTATGATTGCGTTGTTCGTGATGGAAATTACGCTGATGAATTAAGCTAATTTTATACAAAACAAAACGTGTTGTTTGACAGTTTTAAGCCGACTCCAAACGGCAGATACTTTTATGTGGAGCTTTTCCATGGCAGAAATACACTCGAAGGTTTGCCAATTCCTGCCAAGGGGCGACCGCTGTTAAAAAAACTTGTTCTATCGTTTAATGTTTCATGCACGGATATTCGAGCCTACGCACTTGCAAATAATAGTAGCACACCAATCATTCGGCAACGGTGGCCATATATAGGTATGTGGTTATACATATGTAGTACATATTACGCAGATAGCTGTGAGCAAGTAGACAATTCAATGTAGTTGAAAATATTCTTAGGAACATACACACGCACATTTTGTATCTTTACTTAAGAAAAATGTAAACATTTTAGCCAAATTGCTGCCACTTCTATGCTTTCAGCGGTAAAGGAGCCAAAAGTACAACAAAATCGAAATGCCAATGCATTACGAAGATGTGTCACAAATGCATACAAGTATTCAAATACGCTCGAGTGTGTGTCATAACTTATGGAGACATAAATAAACGCCGAAGAATGCTTAGGGATAGCTTTTTACAAAATCTAAATCTGGTTTTTCAATTTTCCTCCACGCTGTCATTTTCACTATGCCACATTTCCCTCACCGTTCATTCACAGCCACATTTCCATCCGTTTACAACCATATTGCTATCAGTTTGCTTCTAATGGATATTCAAATATCTGCAGGACGAGTTAGCACTTCGACCACGCCAAAGTTGGCATGCAGTGCGTTCTAACCCAAATATGCTGCGAAGCCCTGCTGTGAGAAACCACCACTCCCCGGGTAATCTTTTCACAGCAACAGCGTCAAAACTTGTGCCAGTAGGGCGTATGGGTTATTTTTTGCCTGATCAGTCAGTGGAAAGTTTTACTTGGTGCTGCTTGGTGGTAATGTATTATATGTATGTATGTATGTACATGGCGCCAAATATTATTGTTGCTACTGTTACTCTGACTCTACGTCTGCAATGACTTTGGTATGTTGTTCCATCATTTTGCCATTTGGTTCGTAGCTTCCTCTGCTTAACATTTTACACGTTTCAATACCCAACCACATTTGTTGGAACCAACATAAACTTGCCAATGAACAATTCGACATACATATAAATACGCCATTTGCAGCATGCACGTACTTATAAACATGCAAAATAAATATTTTACGGTTATATTTATGGGAGAAATATTTTTTCGTTTTCACTTTTGATTTGTGAGGATTTGTTCGTAATTTATAGAAGTTTTGGTTTAGGAAGTGTCTCCGCTATCGTTATTGATCTGCATTGCAGTGGTTTGTAAACGTACATATTGACATCCATAAATATTATAGCTCACTTACGATTCTATAGGCTTCATATTGAATACTTATATTAGAATACACATTTGTAGATCTCACATTGGACAAATTGGACAGTAACCAATATAAGTATGTATACTCAGATGCCGGCGTAATCTCAACCATGCACCCAACCACATTCTATAGTAATCTAATAACTACGGGCTTGTCGGACATCATTCAAAGAAAGTCAAATCATTTGCTGCATCTTCCCAAATGTATACCGTCGACAACATTTCAAGACTTTTTAGTCTCAGAGATGTTGCCTACAAACAGGAAAATGAACCAAAACTTGAGCATATATACGAAATTTTCTAATTTTTCCACCGAAATAAAAATGTATATGTGTTTGTATCATATATCTACATGTTCATGCATATTCTGTATGTATATCTACATATTCATACATATTCAAGATATGAAAAATAAATCTTTAAAACAAAAATAATTGCGATAACAAAAACAACTTTCAAACAACCAATCGAATGGTAGTCAGCACATACTCCCTAACTAACTAACTTTCAGTAACTAACAGATTTTATCAAATTTGAGTGAGGGATGATGTCGGCCGCCGTAGCCGAAAGGTTGTCAAAAGACGTAGGTTCGAAACTCCGTGAAACACCAAAATGAAGAAAAGGCAATGGCAAACCTCCGAGTGTATTTCTGCTATGAATAAGCTCCTCATAAAAAATATCTGCCGTTCGGAGTCGGCTTAAAACTGTACGTCCCTCGATTTGAGCAACAACATCGAGACGCACACTACACATACGAAGACGAGCTCGGCCCAACAACCAAAAAGGGTGTAAGCGCCATCATATATATAATATATATGATGTCAAAATAAAGACGAATAAATTTTGAAAAATAAGCATCCAAAATCCCAAAAACCAAAACCCACTACATCAAACTTTTCGAAATCTCCTACAAACTCTTGTTTAAGTCATCGTAGACATATCTTTTCGAGTTAATGAAATTGGACAAAAACCACTCCCATCCCGCATATGACGGGCTTATACTCGCATGTTAGTCAATGCAACGAGTAATTCGTGTAAATATTCAGGTGTTTTAACAAAATTGTATCGGGTGTTTTTTACGAGCTTGAGAACTTAAAATGATAATACAAAACAGAAATATTGCTGGAATGAATTGTTTTATTATACTCTGGTAGATAATTTCATGGCATTTATTTTTTGAATATGATATCAGGCATATGTCCACCACCATTCGATCAGTCCAACTTTTGACTACTTTTTCCAATAAATCTAGCCGTATGGCGTCAATGGTGGCTTGAATAATACAATAAATTGATTTTTAAGTGCGCTGTATAGCAAGTTTCGCCGCCTTCTTAGAACAAATTGCAAAGATCAGACAATAATGACACCCTACTACCGTTTAATGGTAATTTTCGAAAAGTCAAAAATATTTAATGACGAGTGAAAAAATATCAAGAAAGAAATGGATGTTTAAAAATTTTGGGTATCATTCGTGGCTTAGGCCATTTTCGCTTCTGTTTTGGAGAATATGATTTTTGTTATATTCGTATTTAATACAACAGTGAAAATCGGGCAGTGAACATTTACCCACTGTAAGTTAGGACCGGCTTTTACCGGTACTACAGCTCCCATGCCATCCACAGCGCATTTATCGTATGTGTGGCGAAAGAATAATAACACTAGTTGGAATGAGTCTATTCTTGAATTGCCTACTGCTTTCATAGTGTTCATGACCTTCGAAACAAGGCACTGAACATCATATGCATAGGGTGGGCCATGTAAAATTTGCTTTTTGAATTGGCTATAAACAAAAAAGAATCAATATTTTTTCAAACTTTTTTTTTTATTTTGAATATTGAATATTGTCATTTATGAATAAAAAATAATATCGTTCAAATGACTGCCACGACTGGCTTTACAGTAGGCCATTCGATCATGAAAAAAATAGTCCAACGGGCTTAAATCACAGCTCCGAGGCGGCCAATTGATTTCAAAAACGGTAGCCAAAGTTCGAGTGTAACTTTGGCAGTGTGACAAGTTGCACCGTCCTGTTGAAACCAAATGTCGTCCATGTCATCCTATTCAATTTTTGGAAACAAAAACTCGTTGAGCATGTCACGGTAACGCTCGCCATTTACTGTAACCGCGGAAGAAGGAGAATACTCACCACTTTGGAAATAGGTTTTCAATATTTCCCAATTTTGTTCAAGCGTATAGCGACCCATTTCGTAAATGTCGAACCTTTAAGTAAATTATGAACACATTTGACATGTCATTTGTGTTACCATTCTCAAAAAATAGGTGGTTCAAAAAGGAAACGCTATATGGCCCACCCTGTATTTATTGTAGCTCATTTTATCGCTCATAACCGCAAATGCTTTAGTTTAATCCAAAAGCTAAGCTATGCACGTAAAAATAGTTACTTGACTGTATTTAAAATTTTCGTTTTGAATTTAATTTAGCAGGATAAGCCTTAGTTTTCAGCAAAGTCGTAATACATTCGCCGTTATCTTCATTTCTTTATTTTTTGTTCGCAAACTAATACTGTTGGATTCATTTAATGAGACAGTGCAGCTTAAAAGCTGGTAGCTGCATATCAAGATCGGAAAACATCTCTGTTCATAGAGCAATAATGTAATTCAGAGTCTCCATTGTTTCTATTTAGTATTCCATTTCAGCCTTGATTATCTTGAGAAACTCTATCGAAATGATAACATGCTTTATTAAACGTATGCACCTCTCACACTCAATTGCTGTACCCTTTCACTCTTCACATTGTGAGATTCTGGCGTAAGAAATACCTATATCGAATTTATCAGAAATCATTGGTGAAATATTTGCACAGCTTCTGATAAAAAATTGAAATATGAAGGGTACTTTCACACAAGCACATTATAGGGTAACATAAACTTATTGTTTAACTGAAGGTATGAACGTAGAACTAAAAACAGTACTGCTGCCGTTTTCCGTGGAAAAACTGTTTTAAAATGCTTCTCTTATTATCATCAACATGAAACGATTGCAACTACTTTCTCCTTGATTATCCCTTACAATCTTAACCTTCTATTTATTTAATTTTTCATACCACTTTTGTTGATTTCTTATAGTTTACGTAGTACGTTTTGGAACTGCTGTTTTCTTCAGATGTCTTTTGGCAACATAGCTACGGCTTTTTTTATTTTTTCCCCATCGTTTTCTTAGAGGTGGACCGAACATCGATTTTCACGGCCGATCTCATCTCGAAACATATCTTATGGTTATATATATATACGAAGCCTATATATAATTGGCGCTTACACCCTTTTTGGATCTTTGGTTGAGCTGCTCCAACGATTTCTTGTGTGCGTCTAGATTTTTTCCCCAAATGGAGAGACCTACAGTTTAACGCCCGCCCCGAACGACAGATGGTTTTATTGCAGAAATACACTCGAGGGTTTGCCATAGTCTGCTGAGGATCGACCACCGTGAATAATTTAATACTGTTATGTAAAAACAGCTGTCGGCATTTTTCCTTGCACACTCCGTCCATCGGTATTCTTGTAGAGCTAATATGCAGCATGAACAAATGAACAGCACTCGTTTCAAGGTTTCTGTTAGTACAAATATGCGAAACCGCAATGGCAATATCGTATTACTTTTACTGAACTAAAGAATATTAGCTTATTGCTCAAAAAACTTAGTAAAAAAATTGTGCAGGCACATATTTTAGTACAATTTGCTTATATTTGTAACATACACACATTTAAGCTAGAAAATAAGAAACAAATAAATTAAGAAATAATAAAAATTGAACCAAATGGAATTTTCGGCTCGGCATATTCCCATATTGTGAAATTAACCTAATCCACACCACCTACGTACCGAAAAGAAATTTTCATCACTCTTAAAAAACACGAATTCTAATGCCAGGGACAATATTTTTGATTAGAATGACATAAATATGCTAAATAAACAATGCTTACTAACCATTAGGCAGTGATTCAAATAGTTTATATGCAACCATAATTAATTATTTGTTTTGTATAATATCAAACATTCTTTTTTTTCGTTCAAAGCAACTTAGAATTTGGAAATGATCGAATAATAAAAATATAAGCAAAAGTAAATGAAGTAATTAAAAACAATATTGACATAAAGAAAACCACCCAATAGTTTGGTTAAAATTTTGATTTAAATTACATTGGCGCAGCGACATTTGTCCATCTACAAACTACCTAAGCCGCATAAATCAATCAGTGAACTCATTTTCATTTGCCGAAAATAAATTAGGATAAACTTTTTAATATAAGATAATAGTAATAAAGCCGAATGGAATGCATAAACCCTGGGCAGCACTCCGCCATAGCAAACTTGGAGAAAGAGGGTGTTTGTTACTCCAAATCACTGATTGCTGTCAAAGAGGGTGTTTAAGTCAATCATCAGCTTTATACAGCCCAGTCGTGCAATCAGTTAGCTATAAAGCAGCTTCTTGCGAACTGAAGCGAATGTTAATTGATTCTGATATCCATTCGAATCTATTCAACGTCAATAACAATGTGCGTGCATCGACTAAAGTTCTAGCTGCTTTGGCGACTTGGTGTCGCAATTTGTTTGATTAGTATTATTCTAAGATTCGGCCTAAAACAATACACAGCACTTCCCACACCTTTACGAATAGCAGCAATACGCATAATAAAAGCGAAATTTGATTGTATAAGGGTATATATTTATACTCGTGTATGTACATAAGTATGTAGTTGCGTTCGTATGCACATTTCAAAGCAATAGAAATATTGATTCAAAACCAGATAAATGCCTTCGGTGTGAAATAAAGTAATTCTAATGCGCAGTGAGCCATTTATTTGATCCATTAAAAGTTTGAACGATTTATTATTTCTAGGCCATTGTTGTTCTTAATATTTTGGTTGATGCGTAGTTTGAAATAAATGTTATTCACTTAAAGCTATGCCATAAGAACTTCAAATTAAAATTAAAACTTTCGCAAGCAATATAAAACAACAGACTAAAGTATATGCATACATGAGCATCCATTATATTTTAGATTCTATTATTTTTCAATTTCACGACGCCATATTTGAGTTATAGCAAATAGTATGCAATAATTATAATAAATAATAATAACTGGGTTCAAGTGATTATTGATTTATGTTTCATTTAATCGACCTAACGATTTGAGTCCTGCGGAGACATACTTTTTTTACATAAGTTATTATTGGAGTTTTCTCTCTCTCTTGTAAACTGCGAAATTTTCTCAATTTACTAAACTTGACTTTTGAATACCTGCACTTTTAAGTGTATAGTGAAATTCCAAGGCCGTTGTGAAAATCTTCATATTTAAAAAAGTATACACAGCACATTGTGCAAGTACTACAGGGTCCGGCCCTCGAAGTGTAACCAACTTCAGACCGCTCGCGCAGCATATTTACGGGCATCAGCTGTCTGTTAGTTGGCAAAATGACAGTCCAGAGTATTGTTTACAAGCGTGCGGAAGCATTTTGCTGAAAGTAAGCGCGAAAAAATAAAGTCAGTAATGAATTTTAAACGTAATAGTGTGATAGCATTATATTTGGCTAGAAAATCACAACCAGTGATATTTCGTGAGCTCGAGCACCTTAAAGTAAATAAAGTTGTTGTTTTTCGTACCATTACTCGTTACAATCAGGTAGTGTTTTGGGCCGCTGTAACCGCAGATCGTTTTCATCGAGCCCAGACAAACATTTCGGTGGCAGACCATGGATGTTTCAAAAGGACTCGCCACCGTCTCACAAAGCTCGAGTGGCATATGTGGTTTTTAAGGTCAGATGGCCAGTCTAAATATAAATATACTAAAATATCAAAAGGTAAATTTTTTATTACCGAATTGGCCGAATTGGTCCAAATGTCAAAAGAGTTGTGACAGGGGAAAGCTGCATATATAATATCTAAAAATCAGATCCTGATGGCCTGTCTATTACTTGAATCTGCTTCTCCTGAAGCCAACTTCGTGTAACGCGTGACGCAGTATGGCAATATTATCTTGCAGAAATATATGACTTCCACAAAGTTAATGCAATAAATTTACGTAGCGTAGTGCACCATGAGTACCTTCCATCGGGCCAGACAGTCAATAAAGAATATTATTTATCCGTTTTGAAGCGTTTGAGAGATGCTGTACGTCGCAAACGCCCGGAATTGTGGGCAAACAATTCTTGGATTTTGCATGATGAAAACGCGCCATCGCACCGAGCCCAAATTGTGCTGGATTATTTGTCCAAACACCAAGTCAATACCATCGTGCAAGCACCGTATTCCCCTGATATGGCCCCGTGCGATTTCTTTTTGCTTCCAAAGTCACTTGCCACTTCGTGGAAGGAGATTTCAGTCGATAGAGGAGATCGGCCTACCAGGGGGGCATGGAGGACTGAGTTAAACGTTGGCACAGACGGGTCACATTTTGAAGGAAATAAAATAAATGTACCTGAAATTTAACTCTGCTTTGTTTTATTATTAGCAATTGCAGAAGCCGAGCGATTCTGTTTAATACCGATTTGTCTGTTGCTAATGGAAGTAAAATGGTTGGTATGAACCTGAGAGATTTCCTCAAGTGCTACTGTTTCTCTTCTTCTCATGTAGACTCTTTGTAAGAGCTTAGGTTGTATTGAAATATTTAATAATTAACTGAAATCAAATCTTTAAAATTATGCATAAATTCAAATGATATTATACTTAACTTACTCATTTGAAGGCACAGAAGTTACTGTCTTTTATTGAATTTCGCAACAAAACTAACTTTCAAATGAAAAATTTAAAAATTACGAAAAAGGAACTAACAGTAATTTTTTAACGAAACGTGAAAAAAGAATTCAAGCGCAAAACTTCGAGAGCAAAATCAAGGCAGCTTTATAATTGAAACAAATTGTAATAGCATAAACGAAATGACAATGTCGATTAATTGAATTTCATGGAATGTACCGGGTGTTTTTTAGCTGCATGAAAACTACCGATATCAATAACTATAGTTTCGCAGCTGAGAATTATAGCTGACATTTCTGTACAGTAAGGCTTGGCAAGTCATCATGAATCGTTTAACACCAGAACAACGCTTCCAAATTTGGAAATTTACTTAAAAAATAAATAAATCTATTCGCGCAGTTTGACGGCATCATCGCTCCTTATTTCTTTGGAAATGAAGAAGGAGCTGCCGTTATGGTGAATGACGAGTACAATCAAGCCTTGATGATTGAATTTTTGTATCTAAAAATTAATCAGCTAAACATCGACGACATTTGGTTTGAATGAGCGCGCCATAACAATCGATTTATTGTATTACTCAAGCAACCATTTACGTCATACGGCCAGATTTATTGGAAAAGTAGTCGAAAATTGGACTGATCGAATGGACCATGTAACTCGTAACAGCGGCGGGCATATGCCGGACATCATATTCAAAAAATAATTTCCATGAAGTTACCCACCAAAGTTTTCAAGCTCTTAAAAAACACCCGATTTTTTTAGTTCACCCGAAAAAACAACATACTCGTTTTCTATACTTTAACAAGATGGCACTTTCAAAACCCCGCTTCAATTATGTGTAAGGTGGCCCAAAATTAATCATAAGTTTTATTTTTGGAACACAATTTTTTTCATTTTTAAATAAAAAATAAGATTTTGAATGGTGGAAATCTTTATTTTGACCTTTACGCGCTTCATTGCTTGTCTGCTTGTATATTGCAGCTGTCTAGTTCACAAATGTTAAATATAACTAAAAATTATAAATTATCCGATAGTGTAAATAACCTTACGCCACCTTGTAATGTTTTAGATGATGAGAGCATAGCATATAACATGTTTCAGCAATTCTGGGGAACAGTAACATATAAAGCACGATTCAATACTTTCCTCAGTGAAGCTTGCAAACCAAACTTATTCACGTACATAGTCCTCTACGATCTACTCGCCTTCTAACAATTACTCTCTCTTACAAAAAAAATATCCGCTAATATTATGCGCACTGAAAACTGAAATTCCTCTGCTTGCCACAACTTGCAATATATTATATTTATCTGTGTACATACATAAGTATATAAGTGCATTTATTATATACTCGGTACTGCCCTTACCAAATATTCACAAATGACAGAGTGGGTGGCATTGACACCCATAGTAATTTCACCATTTCTTCGCATTTCACTTAGAGCTTACCTCATGCAATCGTCATGGGTATTTGGCTTAACGCAAGACGACGCGCGTTCCGCTTTGATTTCAGCTTCGAATTCTGTGAACAAATTGCAATTAAATTCAATTATCTGGAATCAAATTCGCTTTGGCACAAAGGTGGCCCACACGCATCTTTTACGATTTGTTATTTTACTGCTGCAGCAACAATTACAAATCGAACTCCTAGGTCGGTGGCAGACTGGGCTACTTTTCTACGCCACACAATTTGTTTACAAGTATTGTAGGGAATCTTAGCGGTTTTCCTCTTTCACGTGAAGGTTTTTTTATTATGTTGTATGTTTTGAAGTTTTCCGGTGTAGCGTTTATTTTATTGTTGGTTGTTTTGGTATTTTGCTGTTTTGGCATCTCGTTAAGTTGTTGTGATCGCTTTTGTTTCAACTCTTCTGCTTATAGCATTTGTTTGGGTTGTTGTGTATATTTCCATGCCCCTTCTTTATGAGGGGTATATGTAGGAAGAAAAAAGCAATAAATATTGAATACAATAAAATGAAACGATTTACTTCCATTTTTTGTAACGATTAAAGTTTCCGCTTTATGACTAACTTTTCCGCGCGGATAACGCTCACTTTCACTTTTTGTAGAGGGTAGAAAATAGTGCACTTTCTCACGGTTATATCAACAAAAACATCTGCAAAACTTCTTCATTGAAAGTTTGTAACTTCTTTGCATAATACATAGAATCAGACCATATAAAAATCGCCAAATTCACTTTTAATCGTTCAGTAAAAAATAGAAATTGAAAGATATTTTATCTTCTACGCAAACGTAGACTACGACGTCCCTAATTATTACTCATTGCAGTTGCCGTCTTTAGTTCCAAATACAATACTCGCGCATATTTCTCTTTTATTTTCCCCAAGATTTATTTTCTTTTGTATTTTGTGCTTATGTGCGTCTGTGTTAGCCATTCTTTGATGTTTTCGCACTTTTCAGATTTTCAAAAATATGTAAAGCCGTAAAATGGCTTTTCGGCGAATCGATTTGCATGAGAAAAAATTGCGCCCAAGTATGTACTAAGCATTTTACTAATTGCAGTAAAAATTAACAGAAGGGCCTTTATGGCCATGAAAATGGGACGAATGCTTAGTGCCTACAAATCTTATAATTTTAAAATTACTATCTTACATTGAAAACTCGCTTACACTATCATAAATTCTACTTTCGTCTATGAGCTTGGTTTACATACCTACTTTCTTAACTTATACATATATTTGCATATACCTATAAGCGTAACAATAAACTGTGTGTGAATTAAGACTCACATTTTGACCTATATTGCACCTCCACTGCAATCGATCTAAGAAAAAATACAGTCCGGCAATTATTTATGGAAACAATTGCTTATATTATAAATTCGTCTTTGATACTAAACTCTGTGAATAGTTATGAACTCTTGTGCTTCAGGAAATCAGTCAACAGCGCATATTTATTTCTGTCATTTGTAGATTAAATCATTGAGGGTACATCTATGATATAGGAGACGCCTTTAATAGCGCTAGCACTGATGGCATCCAAAGGACGTTGATAGACTTAGCGGTGGAAAACTGCATTAGTATTTGAGTCATCTCAATGCCAGAAACAAGGATAAGCAAAGCTAATATGGGAAATACTCGTACCACAGGGATACCACCACCACTTCTTTGGTTATATGTGATAAGCACCATCTTGATTAAACTTTATAGAGGTAGGGTAAAAATGATGGCGTATGCTGATGATGTTGTGGGCTGTGTCCTAACGCGATCAGTGGGATCATTCAAAGACGCTAGGTGAGCTCCACTCTTGGGATACAGGCTAGGACCACGCAAAACAGAGCTCATGTTTTTTACCATTAGATACAAGGTAATTGGGTACCTACCACTAATTAATGGACAAACTCTCACAATTTCATCCAGCGCAAAGTACTTAGTAGTAATCTTGGACTACACTGGACTTAACTGAAACTGAACATTGAAGCAGAAATTGCTCTGTATGCCTATGCTTTGAAAAATATACTTTATGGCTCCATAAGACGTTTTACGACCAATATTATCATATGAATCGGTAGTTTTGTGCAAAGCTCTTATTTAGCAGAATACGAGGAGTGCCTTTTATATGTCGGGATTAGAGAACAAAAACAAATTTTAATCATCGAAAATCACTTTATTGTTTTTCAAAATATTCTCCATGAAGATCTATACACTTTTGCATGCGTTTGAACCAATTGTCGAAGCACTTTTGCCACTCTGAATGAAGTACCTCCAAAACATGCATTCTGAATGCCGCAACCGCTTCTTAAAAAAAAATTAAAAAAAAATAAATAATTGGCGCGTACACTTCTGTTAGGTGTTTGGCCGGCAGATATTTTTATGAGGAGCTTTTTCATGGCAGAAATGCACTCGGAGGTTTGCCATTACCTGCCGAGGGGCGACCCTATTAGAAAAATGTTTTTATTAATTTTGCTTTCACCGAGATTCGAACCAACGACCTCTCTGTGAATTCCGAATGGTAATCACGCACCAGCCCATTCGGCTACGGTGGCCGCCGCTTCTTCAGGTGTCGAAAAACGTTGACCTCTCAGTTTGTTTTTTACGTAAGGGAATAAAAAGAAGTCATTCGGTGCCAAGTCAGGACTATACGGCGGATGACCCATTAGTTCGATGTTTTGGGTGCTCAAAAATGCAGATGTGTGAGAGCTCGCATTGTCCTGGTGAAGAGTGATTCGTCTTTGGCGATTGGTTTTCCTAATTTTTTGGAAGACAACTGGCAAACAAATGGTTGTGTGCCACTCAGAATTTACTGTTCTGCGTTGTTCTAGTGGTACGGTTGCGACATGTCCAGTTTTTCCGAAAAAACAGGCGACCATTTGCTTGGAAGTGCTTCGTGCGCGAACAACTTTTGTTGGATTTGGCTCATCTTGAAACACCCATACAGTCGACTGCTGTTTACTTTCGGGCTCATATGCGTAAATCCATGATTCATCACCTGTCACGATGTCATCGACGTGTTTCGAAGCCCCGCGATCGAACTTTTTGAGCATTTCCTTCGACCAATCGACACGAGCCTTTTTTTGAGCGATTGACAAATTGTGTGGGATCCAACGGGAACAAATTTTTTTGACAGGCAAATGTTTATGCAATATTGAATGTGTGCTGGTCCCACTAATGCCTAAGATTGTATCAATCTCACGATAGGTCACATGACGATCTTGCAATATCAGTTCGCGCACAGCATCAATGGTTTTCGTAACAACAACTGAACTACGCCCACGATTGAATTCACCATACCATCGATAAACACTGGTCATTGATGGAGCTTCATCACGTCGAAAGTTGTAAAAAATAATTGCACGAAAATGTTCACTATTTAATTCCATTTTTGGACCGAGATGAATCTTTTAAGTTACTGTAAACAACACAAATAGCGCTGGTATTTCAAAACGTTCTGAGTACGTAAAAGCAAAAAAATGTCAAACTTTGCGATACAGCTGTCAGTTGTCAGATTGCAACTCCAGGGTTGCCAAATCCCGACATATAAAAGGCACCCCTCGTATTCAGCCTGTGCAGTTACGGTCAGTGCATCTAGATCATATCCTAAGGAGGCTCTTAATGTACTGACACACGTAATTCCGGTAGATCTTCATATCAAGAAGATGGCTACTATGAGCATTTAGGTTAAATGAAACGGGTCACTGAAGGGAAACTCAGTTCACCTCGGAGAGGACTCATTACATCATCCCAGCGGAACAGGAATTTTACCACCTAATTTCGAGCGGCGGCCGCCGTAGCCAAATGGGTTGGTGCGTGATTACCATTCGGAATTCATAGAGAGAACGTCGGTTCGAATCTCGGCGAAACACCAAGATTAAGAAAAACATTTTTCTATTAGCGGTCGCCCCTCGGCAGGCAATGGCAAACCACCGAGTGTATTTCTGCCATGAAAAAGCTCCTCATAAAAATATCTGCCGTTCGGAGTCGGCTGGAAACTGTAGGTCCCGCCATTTGTGGAACAACATCAACACGCACACCACAAATAGGAGAAGGAGTTCGGCCAAACACCCAAAAAACGAGTGTACGCGCCAATTATATATGTATATATATATAATTTCGATCTCGAGAGAAATGAAGTAAGAAACTTTTACTAATCAACTTCGACACTACAGTCTACACAGATGGTTCAATAATTGGTTGTGGCGTTGGAGCTGGTATACATGTATAAGTAGAATTGAAACATCCGTACGTCTTCCCAATATTTTCAGTGTCTTCCAGACGGAAGTACTGGCAATAGGGGAACCATATAGACTACTAATTGCAGACTTCTCTTTTAAGTGCAATATCGCTATTCTTTCGGATGCTGCAATCCAGGCACTGGATTCGGCGACAACAACCTCTAAGCTGGTGGAGCAAAGCAGAACTAGTCTTACCACCTTGAGCGAAAACTATAAAATTACCTTAATCTGGCCCCCGCCACATCGGAGCAGATGAGCTGGCAAGAGGAGGATCTGCCATGAATAACGCTCTTGCAGAATCGGTATTCACGCCACTGGGTGCAATCAAGGATGCGATTTCCTTAAAATATCTAAAAATCGCGGAATGCAGATGGAGAGAACAGGCAACATGCAAAGTTAGCAGAACGTTAAGGCCCACCTACAACCACAAACCTGCCTGCAGACTCACGGCGGTGATAATTGGCTTCTGGTCTATCAGGGAACAAGCACCCAAAATGGGCATCCCTCATAACGCACACTATCACAGTTTTAAGCAACGACAGAAAAAGGAAACGATTTTACATTTCCTCTGTGAATACCCTGCCTTATGGAAGGAGGGAATGTCAACCTTTGGCAAGCCACTGTTCCAGAGTATCGAACAACTGTCTTTGTTGGACATGAACAACATTATAAGGTTCTTAAACCGCACAGACTGGATATAGTCATGCTGTAAATGTAGTCATGCCTTAAATAACCATAAGCAAGTAGCTAGCGAGGAGGTGGCAACAAAATGGCATGATGTGGCATTACCTTAGAATTGAAACCATCCACTTAATATTTTGAAATTCGAAATAGACGAAAAATAGCGCTACATTTTTTATAGGGTATAGCTAAAACTGCATAAGCTTCTCCGAAAGCCCCGATTTAAGGGAATATTTTACGATAGGAGGTAAAACATTCCTCTTTCACAAGAAAAAAAAGGATTTCTGAGCTTATGTAGAACAAGCCGCTAACGCTGAGAGCGTACTCAGTTTTTTAATACAACTAATATTATAGTCACATAATATAAAGGGCTATTATGGAGTTTAACGTTAAACACCACTCATATTCTCCGGGCGTCCATACAAGCAATTTTCGTTTAAACCGCCTCAAACACCACACTAAGTGGTTTAATGAATATATTCGGGTTTATGAACATTCGACCCTTTTTTCAAAACATTTGGCTGGACTTTGGCTAAATTTCGCTTCGCTGTTTAAAAATTTGGCAGCACTGTTTGGGCAGAAAACTATCACATATATACATATAGTTATAAACAGATTGGACGATGATAACATCCGATGAAGCGACACTTGGAGTGTTTGAGAGAAAGATTCTGCGTAAGATTTTTGGACCTTTGCACGTTGGCAACGGCGAATATCGCAGGCGATGGAACGATGAGCTGTATGAGCTTTACGACGACATAGACATAGCGCAGCGAATAAAGATCCAGCGCCTACGTTGGCTGGGTCATATCGTCCGAATGGATACAAACGCTCCGGCTTTGAAAGTATTCGATGCGGTACCAATTGGTGGTAGCAGAGGAAGAGGAAGGCCTCCTCTGCGTTAGAAAGATAAGGAGGAGAAGGACTTGGCTTCACTTGGTGTGTCCAATTGCCGCCGATAAGCACGAGAAAGAAACGACTGGCGCGCTTTGTTAAACTCGGCCAAAATCGCGTAAGCGATTATCGCGCCAATTAAGAAGAAGAAACAGATTGGTGGAAAAGAGTGTCTTTAAGACTTCAGTATGAATGCCTCATAGTTGTTCATAAACACAAAACCTTAAACTCGAACTAATGGTGCAAAGTGTGTATATTATAACCCGAAAGTTACCCACTCGGCATAAAGCGACTATTTGGTTATTTTTTATGCATTTTCAAATGTATTCGCTTTATCTGATTAACTTTTTTTTATAACCTGATTCGAGAACGGACTCCTCCTAACGAATCTTTCCGTAAATTTTAGAGAATTTAAATAAAAATGTTTCAGTACGATTTCGAATTCGTTGCAGTTAATTAATTGAAATTAATTGTTTTAAAAACATTTTTTGGTGTTTCGAATAATTTCATCGTAACGCTTGTTGATACACGCTATTATTTCGAATTTTTGTATGAGGAGAAAACAAAACGTGGGGATGGTTTACCGGCTCCCGAGCACGCCACGTACAACTGCTGATGATTGGTCTTGCAATTTATTAATCGTCATTGCGAATGCTAGGCGGGCCGGAAACTAAATACTATTAGCGTGGCTTCACTCTCACTTTTAGTTAACTTCTAATTGGAGAGCCTTGTTCAATTGCACACTTTCGGCAGGTTTAGGTTGCGCACCACAATTGTCACCGGGCTTGCCTTGAGCTGTAAATTGTGTGGTGCCATCCAGGTCAATTCAATGAATTTAAGAATTCAGTTGGATTGTTGACGACTTCATCTCGACCAATAACGCAATTGATCGATTTATACTAATGCAATTGACCAAAGACTTGACTTTCAGTTGTTATATTCACATTATTCTTCTTCTTCGATGCCAAAATGACTCGTTCGCTCAACCAAATAAGGTTTATGTAATTGGCACTAATATCCAGGAACACTTTCGTTATCAATTCTTCTTTCGATGTCGCGAATTAGTGAAATCGTCAATCATTTTAATAATTACATGGGAAAAACGTCGCCGCTTGGGCATTTTTTATTACAACTCGCATATTTGGTGCTAACTTGGGAGTTTTAACATATCACCACAAATTCGACGAATTCAAGCATTTACATATACATATATCAGCATATTCGTAGCTGTGTTTACCGGTCACTGGACGATCGATACACTCGCGGAAAAGCTAGGAGTACTATTTAACCTATTTAACTAAAGAAATAGATTTGAACAAATGTTTGATCAGCATTCACTGATGGCAATAAGGAATTTCGCCAGAAAACAATGATGATAGTTACTCAGGGCACATACTCTAAACCCACCTAACCATTCTACCACCACCTCTCCCCGCCCTCTCCTTTCGTCCCATTGGATTTCTCTTTCACCCTACCTCCTTCAAAATGGTAGCACAAAGGACGAAGCCGTGAGTGTATATTAGAATAAAAATGACTTCTTAAAAATCCATTAAATTTATAAGCAAAAAAAACTTCAAATTTTTGTTTATTAGAGGTATTTTATACTTCCCTTTGAACTTTGTTCCTTTTCAACAAAATTTAGTTTTATTATTGGCAAATTTTGGTAGCAACATTCCGTTCCATTTAATTTAATAATCAATATAGTAATAAAATTGAATTTTGTTTTGAATGAAAAAATTATTCTTGAGGTCTGCGGAATATTTACGTAGAAGACACGATCGCCCGGAACACCTGGGAAGAAAAACGTCAATTTGATGAATGGACTTGCTTCTAGTGGTGATATTAAGTCTCCTTACTATGCACAGCAATATTAACCGCCACCCACTAAGATAAACTATTAGAATATTTTAATGGAACCGCATCAAAGTGAGCACGCCTTATTTATGCAACGCAACATACATAGCATAACTCAGCACGAAAGCTGGCATCCATGGGCGTCCGCAATCGGTATCAAAAGAGGCAATCTGAATTATTCCAATCTAAAGTAAAAAGAAGCAGTTCAGTAAATGTTTAAGAATATCTGAAAATTATATGTTTTGTATATGCACTGAACTATGATCCATAAAGGTTAGTTATAGTATTTAGATCGCAACTCCTTTGCATATAATCTCCTTATGAATACTTCGGTGGCCGATACCGCGAACACACCACACTAAACCCCACTCACCCAAGAGAGCAGTGGTATCAAGGCAGCAATCAAAGGGCTATGGAAACAATAAAGAATATCTTTAACGAAAAGAAATTAATTTCCACATTTTGCTTTACCAGACATTATGGAGACGCCCCAGCCGGGAGCTGGCAGCTGGTAAATGCAGACAACCACAAGTGCATTGCACATACAAGTACATACATAGATATTTTTGTGCATAGGTACATCAGTTGCAGTTGAAGAAATCTTTGCCGAGAGCACGCAATTGGCAAGCATTTGTTTATTTTCATTTTGTAATGAGTTAAACAATTCAAATGTTCTTGCAGCAAGCTTATTGCATGCGTATGCATTTTGATTTGGCAGCATAACGTCAGGAACGCACCATGCCATGCGTTATATGTGGGTAGGGAGATTGCGCTTAAGTGGAATCGAATTTATAGCCGCAAACGTATAAACAGGCGGCGTTCGGGTGGAATTGAGCACATACCGTGCCTCATACTGCTTTTCTCAAACTTGTATGTAAATATGTATGCACATATGTATATGTACGTGTTTATATCTCATGAACATACATATTTACTTACCCATGCATGCATACATACAAGTATATCTACATATGTTGCATGCTTGGGTAATAAATTGAGCGATAGTAGGTCGATTTTCTCCTCTTAGCCCAACAGCTCAGACAGTGTGTCGCCAGAACAGTGCAGCAATGACGCATGCAGCCAGACAGTTTGTTGGCTGTATTTGGCAGGTGAATTCAGGGCGTGTTGCCTGATGACCTTCCATGTAACGGATGAAGAAACAGGAAAAGGTGCTACTTTTTGTTTTCATGTTCAGGAAATCCTCGAAGTTTTTGACCGTTTGCCAGGTTTGCCGTTTCTGTCGCAAAGGAAATGAACAAAAGTTGCACAAACTATATAAATGTGAACGTTGTGATTATTTGGCGTATGCAACAATTTTCACTTACTCTAAATTGAATTAACGCCAAGTGTTGCATCTTGAAAATCTCCTTTTGTTGAAACTTGTTTACATTCTCATGCATACATAGGCGTATATCAAAGATGTGTCACGATGTACATAACGCATAGGTGTGGCCAACATAAGGCCGTTAACTGGCCCTCAGCGATTTTGAAGAAAAGAGCTGATTTGCTAGCTTAAACGGGACGGACAGTTTGTTTACACAAAAACTGAGATTATGGCCCCTATTATGAGTTACATTCGATCTTCGATATTCGCTGGTTGTCGAAGATCGAAAATCGAATGTCAATTTGGTATTATGAGCGGTGCAACCCTATCGAAATTTTCGTTGTTTACCGAATTTAGAGTCGAATGCAATTTTGCTTTCGATCGTGTAGCGTATTGTGGGAAAAATTGTTAAAGTGTAAGTTGTTTGCGATTATTTATGGTTTTATAGTAACCAAATAATAAATATATACTAATTTTGTTAATTTTATGCAGATCGAAAGTCGTGAGTACCAAACAACAATTAGAAAGGCGAATCCACAATTGGCAAAAGGGATTTGCACCAAAGTTCAAGCAGCAAAAAAATGGGAGGAATTTACAACGAAGCTGAATTGCTTGAGACCACCAGTGAGAACGGCAGCAAAATGGGTTAACCTTAATAATGATTTTTTTTTTTGTGATGTTTATAGAAATACATTTTTATTTTCCCTTGGTTGGTATGGGCTGAAATACGTAGAGGAACTGAAATACATATTTTTTTCGAATGACGAATAATTGAATAAAGAAAATTTATAACAAAAATAAAACAGAAACTGTGGCGTAAAGGTTTCTATTTAATACTTTTTAAATTTTTCTATAATATTCTCAAAATTTCATTTCTTATGTTTTCTACTTCTCCGTTATTTGACTCCACTTCAATATCTTCAGCATCATCGTACACAGTGGGTTGAGCAAGTACTAGCATACCTTCATTACCAATACTCAATTGGTACGATCCCTGAGCACAAAATCGGAGAACTGTGGCTAGCTTTAACACTGCTGCAACTGGTTTTCTGTACTTGACAGTAGGTTCATAAACGCCTCTTTAGATAATCTAAAGTTCTATAAAAATCTGTAAGGAAATTTCTGTAATATTAAGTACGTCAACACATTTTGAAAATTCTAAACTTACTCAGTGGAAGCCATTTTAGGGAGTTGTATGCGCCCCTCAACTATTTTCTACTTCTAGCTAGTTCACTAATCTTTCATCGTCCGATGAATCGTCGAACCACAACTCCGTTGTACTCATTTTCACAAAAAATACTTTTTTTTACTTTTAAAAATGTTGTTAGCAAAGAATTTCAACACAATCGGTTTTTCCCTTATTTTGATTTGCTGTATCAGCTGAGAAAAATTATCTATTGTAAATGCGTCGAGCGATCGAATTTCACAATAGTCCTATTCTTCAACGAATGAGCACCATAATACCAAATGAAAATTCGTTCGATCAGCACTTTCGACTACAGTCGAAGATCGAATGTTGCTCATAACAAGGGCCTATATTAATGATATAAGAAAAAATTAATTCAATCATCGCTCATGTTTTTTGCTTTCGTCTGAAGAACGAAATAAGCGGGCAGAATTTTGCTACCGATCGGTGACGTGGAGTAATCCCACAATTTTGCTTCGGATAGCCAAGCCCTGAAATCCATAATCCTTGAAGATAAGTGCTTTGAATACGTGATTGTTCTTTAGAAGGCGAACCAATCTGTACCACTCAGAATTGACTTCAAGTTTCTCTAGTGGTACAGTTGCGACATGACCAGATTTTCCGCGAACACCTTTTTTTGTTGCATTTACCCAAAAATCGACACCTGTTACAATGTCATATACGTGCTCTAAGGCATCCCGGTGGTCTAGAGCTCGAAAATTGAGGGTATTTTCAGACATATTTTTACAATAAAAAAATGGAAAATGATATTTAAATTTTTTAGGCTTTTTATTTAACTTATTTTATAAATCGGGGTTTTTTCTCAGTTTTTTCATCAAAAAAATACGAAATAATTGAAATAATAATAATATACGGGCGATAGCCATTGATGTTGTGAATATATTATTATTTTAGACAACATATTAAAATTTCAGACGATTCGCTTGAATTGTTTTTTTGACAACACCAGGCCGAAAAAAGTCGTTTCGAGATAAATGGGTTTAAAGTCACTACCTAGTTTATGGGCTGTAGAATCTATAATATTGGGAATTTCCACATGAAAATTTCACAGTATATTCTTAAGATACTATATTTTCGAAATATCGAACAAAAAATCGATTTTTTGAAAGCTCATGAACTCATTTCCCGAGCTAACTAGGTGCGGCCCCTGCCAAGAGTTGGGGCTGCAAACAATTTGAAGACGATGAAACGGCAGAACATATTCCGTATTCATACACGTCTGCCCCAACTTCTTTAGAATTAAGTAGGAGGATTTTGGAAGAATAATCCAAAGAATTTTTCCAACTTATTTAATGAGGTATATTTGTAACAGTGAGGGTTCAGCTGCCAGCTAAATATACATGGAGTAATAATTACAGCACTTCATTTCTTAACTCAAACTTTACCTACTAATAAAATTTTTTTAAGGAGCATATGCGAATATATTTCGCTATATGACTTGTATATTTACTTTACTCATTTAGATTTTTCTTAAAATTAATTAAAAATTTAAAATTAATAGGCAAAAAGATAAAGTATATCTAAGAAATCCGAATAATATGATAATTTAATTTATAGCTGAAAATGTCTGCTACTGAGCCTGAAGACATCAGCCGCAAGTCGAACAGAGGTAGACTAAATTTATTGCAGCAAGAAGAATAAAAATCCTTAAAATAAAAAAAATAAAATCCTTATCTACGTATGTACATAAATGTCTACGTTGAACAAAAAGCATATGATACTCGTAGTCTGTAGTTATTTTGTTGCACCGCAGATACCATCCATCACTTTCTTAATTTGCCGCAAACGTTTTGGCCAATTTTTGTAGAGCAAACAACAACATGCACATACACATTTATACTGTAAGTGCATGTGTTATATATATGTATGTACCACTTTTTATAACATGCAGAGATGTCCAAAATTTGACACAAAAATTAATTTTCCATGAAACTCAACACAGATTTGTATCATCTTAGGTGATGCAATGTTAAAAACAAACTAAACAAAACCAGTGCGATAAATGGACGGAGCAATGCTGCCAAAAGAGGACTTGTGGTCAAAAGCGACCACTCATCTTTACTCCCATCGAAATGAATGCATACTTATGTATATATCTACGAAAATGTGCACAGGTATTTTTGTGCTTTTTCACTTTGAATAATTCTATTTAAACAAGTACGTCTGAACTCGTACATACACAGGTACATCAGAGGTATGATTTGAAATAGTATAACTTTTTGAAAAATTTCAAAATATCTTTGTTTTTAAAGAAAGTGACCTGCACTTAGAAAGATAATTAGGATCGTAAAATAAGTAAAATGAGTAAGTTGATATTAGTCATAACGAAATCCGTGTGGCAAATCTTCATACATACTTGAATGTTTGATACGGACAGGGCCTAGGAACAATCGAATAGTAGTCACGCACAAGCCCAGGGTTATAGCGATGCCCATTGAAAGTAACAGCTCTCTCATTTTCATCTTCAAAGAAATACGGTTCAATTATTTCGGTAGTCTAAAAACCACACCAAACAGTACATTTCTTCTCCTCAGTTGCGGCAATTTTGTTTGATGCCAAATCCATCCAGTGTCAAATGAGGTTCATCACTCAAGATGATTTTGATGATGATGACAAACCTGTTCAAATAAGCAATTCACGAAATTTCTGCGTTGCTAATGACCTGTGTTCAGTATGACCTGGCTTCAATTCTTGTGTTAATTGAATTTTGTAAGTATGCGAATGCATATCCTTATGTAAAATCCGACAAACAGTCGATTCATGAATGCCTAATTGTTGAGAATGTCAAGATATCGATGTTGAAGGTTGTTAAGTAACAGAACGTCCAGCTTTTGTTCTTCCAGTGTTTTTTCTATCCTGGACAAAACCAGTTTCTTGAAATTTTTCCCCAACCTTTGAATGGTCGACTAATTTAGACGATTATTTCCAACAAAATATCACGAATTTTGCGATCTGTTGTTCCTAAGTATCGGCCATTTTCATAATAAGTTTAAATAATTTTAACGCGTTATTACGCGTTATCGTGTAAAACTACGTGTACCTACATAAAACTACTTGACAAATCACAAAGATGACTCAAGAAAAAGGTACCGTGTAGGAATTATTCACCACTCACCTTATATGACGAATGTTTTTTGTTTAAGTATCCATATGGCAGATAACCTCGAAATTTAATCAAATAACACAAGTGGGCGTGGTTTCGCCCTTTTTTTAAATTTTATTTGCGTCGTATTTTCTCTTTTGCTGCTCATCATTTGAGTAATTTTGCTTTATTTATAACAAATACCACTTTGAAATAGTTTGAAAATTACCTGGAAAATTACTAAGCTTAATATATATTCTGTCAAAAAAGTACCGGGTAATTGTTTAATCATCAAAATTTATTTTGTCGTCTTCTAGGTACATAGACTCCATTCGAAGCAATACACATATGCCATCGATTAGCCCAGTCATCAAAGCGCGTTTTGAACGAGTTTGAAGAGATCTTTTCCAGCTCCTCCAGCGAATTCTCCTTAATGGCCTCTATCGACTTAAAGCGGTGTCCGCGGAGTGGCAATTTAAGTTTTGGGAAAAGGAAAAAGTCACAAGGGGCTAAATCCAGTGAATATGGTGGTCGTTCGATGATATTTATCGAGTTTTTGGTCAAAACAGTGTTCACAATATAAGCCTTGTGAGAGGTGCGTTATCATGGTGCAAGATCCATGAGTTTTCTTTCCACAAATTGGACCGTTTCCTACTCATATTCTCTCTCAAACGTCGCAGCATAACTTCCAAATAATATTATTTATTTGTCATAGAATCATTTATTATGAATTCCAGGTGCACAACACTATGATAATCAAAGAAAACTAGTAGCATGACTTTCACTGTTGACCGACTTTGACGAGTGTTTTTGGGTTTCGGCCATTTAGCCACCTGTTGACTGGTTTGCATGTCAAACTCATATACCCACGTCTCATCACCTGTTATGATGCGCTGTATAAACATTAGGTCCGAATTCACTTGCTCAAGCATGTCTGCATGTCCTGCTTCCGATGAATTTTTTTAAAGAAATTCAACTCTCTTGGAACGAGTCGAGGAGCCACGTGTCTCATGCCCAATTGATGCCTCGCTAAGGTCACGAGCTACCTTACTCAAACTTAAATCATGGTTTTCCAGCACCATTTCCTTGACTTTGTCAGTGTTCATCCGTTGAAGACATTTGTGGGCGACCAGATCGGGGCAAATCTTCCACGACTTCTCGGCCCTATGCAAAAGCCTTATACCACTCGTAGACCCGTGGTACCCGCACTTTCGCAATAGGCATTCTGCAACATTTTCAACGATTCGGCACACGAAATTCCGTTTAAAACACAAAATTTTAGACAAATTCTTTGTTCGATATTTTTATCCATAGTTAAAATCGCTCAGCACACCATCGGTTGTCTGATATAATTAAATGCCAAAAACAAGCTAATTGACAGATGACGCTCACACTCTGCGCCTCTATAGAGGACAGTTGTACCAACATTCCAGCGCTTTTTAAATGAACAATTCTCGATATTTTTTTGACAGAATGTAAGCACCAAATTTCATTGAAACTCATATAAATTTTTGCTCGAGTTATCGGGCGCATGAATGGGCAAATCGGCTCCTCGCATATTTCTGAGCATTTTGTTATACACGAGTGTGTCTATATCTTTCTCGATTCCTTTATAGTGTTACATACAACCATTCTATGAAGAAAATTATAACACTCTTGTGTGGGTATAATAAATGAATGTTTTCGGTGAAAGTATTTGCATATATGTTGCCAGATAAAAAGGATGAAGTTGTTTTCAATAAGTAGCGTTTTCTTTTCTCGTAATAATGTTGCACTTATTCTATCCTACATCGGCATCTTCATAGGATTGCGTCTTCTTTCTTCACAATATTGCGCTCTGACTGTGTGCACAATTATGTTGGTATGAAAAAACAACAACAAAAATAGTATTCGAAATTCTTTTAATTAAGTTCAGGCACTTTTAAAACTATATTATTAATCTTTAGTTCATTCCCTGCAACTCTTATTACCAAAATTTTTTTCTAGCATTAAATCGAGATAAACATTCCTGAAAAAATTATAACTACAATAAAAAGTTTGTAGCATGAAATACTGAAACTCAAAAGTTCTAGGGTAGATGAAACTCCCTATATTCGTATTCTTATTCGGTTTGGTAAACCCAAGACTAAGTTAGAAAGATCAGATTGAGAAATACTTAGGCGATCTGGAAATGTATATGTATGTAGGTAGAAAAGAAGTTAGCAAATTATGCGGCGTTAATTAAAAAATTCAATTATTGATTAGCTTATATTTCGGTGTTCATTGCGTTTTCCGCACGTCTTTCCCTAATTTTGTAAGCACTGTATTGAATTTTACGAAAACATCTTCGTTTCCACTTCTAAAGCATTCCTAACTTTTACGATCTAGTCATTTAGTTGGTTTGTGTGCGTGTGTTGATTTGTTGGGCAAAAACAAAATGAGTAAAAATATTTTAAACTCTTTACGCCAATTAACAAGTAAACAAGTCAACCGTGCGCTGATGGCCCCCATTTCAAAGTGCCCGTCATCGAAATTCTCTAAAATTGATCGTGTTATTGGGGTGTAAGTTATGTTGCCCTATGATCAAAAAAATAAACCTCAACAAAGTGTGTAGTGTCAAAAGTTGCATAAATCGGCATTAACGAGTAGCGGTGGCTCGTTAACAGCTTTTTAATGGCCACAAAAGGTCACGTCGCGACAATGTTTCAACACATTAGAACGCGAGAATGTGTGAGAATTTCGGGTAATTTGCTGTCAATGGCGTGTGTCGTCAATATTTATCATAATCAGTGCTGGTGTTCAAAATACCATTCCAGTTTTGAACATTTAGCACCATGCATACAAACATACCATATGTACGTGCATACATACATGCACGCACACACACATATGCGCATTAGTCAATGGTTCGATGGCCCGTTCCTGTTGATCCCTTGACGAAAAACGCTTAATACGCTACAACTAAAAATAGTTTATCCGGTTATAGTGCATTCGTTTGGGTGTTATGTGACGTGTGCTGAGGTGCGGAGTGATCATGTCGATCAGTTTGCGGGTGCACTTAGCGGTGTATGTTGAGACATTTTTATGCCACAAGCTAACAACACAGCTCCTCTGAATGCGCGGATTAACTGCCTCTGATCGACAGTTTGTTTACATGCCGATATATTGTTATTTTGATAGTATTTTCACTTTTTTTGTTAAAGATACATACATACGTGCATATGTATATTTTTGTGCGGCTGCGCGAATAAACTTTCTACAGTCGATCTTTCAAAGGCAATCGATAGGCTGAATGCACATTAGACCATGCTGAAAACAGTGGCACTTTTAAGTCTATCAACAACATATCATCCCAGTTTCTCATTCAAGTGTCAAAGAAGAGTACTTATATGTATGTGTAAGTATATATGTTACCCATGTAGACTATGCTAGCGTTTGCATTGTGTGTTGTCGCAGTCTCCGGTATACTCTGTCCAGATTTGTCGTTCCCCGTTTTGTTTGTTGTATGTCAGCGGAATTGTTATCGTTCCGCTTCTGTGATTTTTTACTATTACCTTTGTTTTCGTTGTTTTTTCACATGGAATACTTCTTTTATAGCGGCTGTGCTATGGAGATGTGACAGGAAGGAAGGTTGTTGGAGCATGTCGTTGATAAGATTCATAAGATTCTATCTTCCGCCACTGTCACAAAAGTCAGATACACATAGTTTTAATTATTGTAAAAACAACTCAACAAAAACAAAAACATTGGCTGAACAAATATTTTAAAATAAACGCATTCATTTGTTTGTACAACGAAGAGCTAAGAATGATGAGCTTTATGTGGTGGTCATATACAAATATGCATACATATGTATGTGAATATGTTTGTATACCATCCTTCCACGGGAGCGTAGAATAATATGAATATTACGTCGTTCAGAGATATTGATAAGAAAACGTCGATCACATTGCGCTGACTAACTCCTTTAATGGCAGTTTCTCAAAAAAAAAAAAAATACTTCATTCCAGAAACTATGTATTATAGTTTTTGTTTCACTTATATTTTTCTTTACTTATATAAAAATTCTAGACTTATTACTTCATCAAGAATCACAAACATACATATCGGCACACACTGTATCTTCTTCATTATCTAAAAATGTAAATACTCGTATACAGCTATATACATACATACATGAATACATGCATACATAAGTACTTGAAGATATACCATAAGGTGTCCAGTGAGATCGTCTTTTCCTTGCACGCACTTGGCATCATAAATTATGATTGTAAAGTTGGCACAAAGATTGCAAATGTTAAGCATCGGAAAATTTCCATTCAAATATAAATAAGACTGTGCTTTTAAAATAGTGTAAGTATATTTGCAGATATTAGCCGCCGACTTAATTTGTTTTTAATAGTTGTTTATTTGTTTAGCATCGCAAACAATTGCAATTCACCTATGTTAGTTTTCACATTTGTATGTATATATGTATGTTTGTGCTAATGCGTATTGCGTGTAATGCGGCTAACGCAGAAACCTGATGCACTTAAATCATACGCTGTGATCATATGTACAACATACAGCTATGGTCAGACATTTAGCGCACTTTATATTATACTGATAAATAATGCAGTTTCTTCTAAGAGAGTGCAAATTTTCCTAATTTTGTTTTCAGCATGATAAGAGTTATTCAAATGCCCAAAAAATAACCGTTATAATTCTTTCGTATTTGTTATTGCTTATTTTTTCCTCAGTTCTGTCTCAATTACGTTGGACAACTATTTAGCGCACTTACACGTGTTTTCCCCTTACATGCGTTCGGCAAATAACCATTTTTTGTGGTGAATATTTCATTAATAACGTCTATTATTTAAATTTTTGCTAAAATGGCTAGGAGAAAGTGTTGTTCAGTTGAACAAAGAAAAATAATATGGAACCTTTACCAAATGGGGACCAATCAAGTGAAGATTTCCAGAATAGTGCATTGTTCAAGAAAAATGTTATACAATGCCATCAGAGATGTCAAGTCGGATGCTAATTTATTAAAACAAAAAAATTCGTAAAGCTCCGCCACGTAAAAGGTGCCCCCGTGAGGATCAAATAATTGTAAGGAAAAGTCGATCGGATCCTTTTATGTCTTCACGAACGATAGCGGCTGAAGTAAGGGCAGAATTAGGCTTAGTTGTGTCCAGTAAGCTCGTGCGATGGAGTCTGAATGAATATAAAATATTTGGTCGCATAAGCAGAAAAAAACCGCTCCTATCAAAAAAGAATATTAAAGCGCGTTTATCATTCGCGCGTAGGCACCTCTTCGAAAAGACAGAGTTTCGGAAACGAGTACTTTTTACGGATGAAACTAAAATAAACCGCATCGGTCTTGATGGAAAAACATATGTGCATCGTGAAAAAAATCAGGTAAAGCATGGCGGTGGAAATTTAAGAGTTTGAGGGTCTTTTTCGTGGCGCGGGGTTGGGCCGCTGGTCAAGATAGAAGGAAATATGGATAAGCATATGAAACTGAATATACTTAGAAATAATATGGAGCCATATTCTTTCGAGTTTATGCCAGTAAATTGGATATTTATGCACGACAACGATCCCAAACATAACGCGGGAGTGGTCAAAAACTGGCTTTCGTAGGAAAATATTACCCAGCTCGATCGGCCAGCACAAAGTCCGGTTTTAAATCCAATCGAAAACTTGTGGAAGGATGTGAGGACCATTGTTGGACAAAAAAAATTTAAAAATATCGATGAACTTTGGGAAGGTGTACAGGAAGCATGGAACTCTATTTCTTTGGACAATTGCCAAAAGTCAATAGAGAGTTTACCACGCAGGTGTGAAGCAGTTATACAGAATAACGGCTGTTCTACCAAATATTGATTGGTAAATAATAATAGTCAAGAATCTTTTCTCAATTCTTACAAATATTTCATATTTTTTACAGAAATCAAAACTGCGCTAAGTCTTTGTCCAAATCCCACTATGACCAAATAAGAATTACTTCTATTTTATCATATTTTTACTAGGAAAAACTGTCTACTGTAAGTTATTTTGTCTTATAATAAAGTGTTAAATATATTTAGTTAAAAAACCGGATTTAATTTGGTTTCATATAATTTAATCGAGCATTATATTGAACTCTTTTTAAGTGCGCTAAACGTTTGACCATAGCTGCATATGTGCATATGCATACATACACTCGTAAACAAATGTATGTAGATAATTCTATTAATTTCCAATTACAGATATGCAATATGCGAAACAGTTTTTCCTAGTACCTAATAATAGGGTAATACTCGTGCTACCAGTAATGACATCTACTTGAATAAATAATAAATACAGATGAAGATCATCTAAGCCCACCTGAAACTGAAATGTAAGTGATTCCTCGAATGTACACTGGTGTAGACCTGTTAAACTAGTTGCATAATTTGTTTCTCGTTGCAAGGCTATCTCACAGGCACAAAAAGCAAAGAAATTTGACCAACGAGAGCAAAGAGCTCTGAGAATAGTAAATTTATTTGTTTCCACTCATTGCATCACTTCAAATTTCCCATTGATACTCATTATATCTGGTCAATGGATGGTTTTTCTTTCTCGTCTTTACGCACAAACCTGGCATATCGTACGGTTATCACAACAAATAAACTTCAAATATCTGCCTTGTGTTCGAATATCAGGAGTTTCCCGCAAATGTCATGGAAGCAACACTGCTTTTTGGCACGAGTCAAATCATTAAGTTCGGGTAAATTAAATATTTTTCTTCCAAGATGTGTTGGCTTCCAAGCTCGTCAAAGTCTTCACGACCTTTGCACCTGCACAAACTAATAACGGATCATTGGTCGTTCCCACTAGCACACTGATAGTATGACAGAATTAGGGCTGCCGTTTGGGGTCTTCTTCTACCAAAATTGTTAGCCTTATGAATCGTGTAATGTCCGAACACACTACTCCGTAAATGATGCCCAAATTAAGTAATTTCGAATCGTTGTCAATCTTAAATGTTGTAGTATTATCCCATTAACGATATAATGAGAATCTAGTTTACATAAATTACTTCACATAAATCACGTACGCTCGCATTTGTCATTCTTAATTTGTCTTGCTAGTTTTGACACATATTATTAGTTTGTCGATAAAAAGAACAAATTATGTGCTATTAACCATATCTTATCCACACTTCTAAATACTCGTGATATCGAATGCTTTTCATAATGACTTTTCCTACTATCGATTGCTCGAGTTTAAAGTTATCATCTCCAAAAACTGAACATTTTTGCTAAAACAATCTAGAAAACGATAATTGTGCAGATTATAAGCCATGCCTTACATGGTGGGTTTCTCAAACTGGTAACTAATGTAAAGAAATTTAAGATTTTTATGACAGCTTGCGAGAATGAGAAAAAAAGTGTATGAGAATGAAAACCAATTTAATCATAAAATTTCGTTAATTCATGCAATTAAAGCTACTCGGTCCACAAATACCTCAAATCAATTTCTACTCTGTACTAAATCGCAATTTGGAAGTTATTGTAAAGAGTGATGGGTCTACATATTATTCAGTAAAACAAATAACAGTAACCAAAACATCTTTTTATCTTAAAATTCTTCCACAATCTTAATCTTAAGTAAATCAAAAATTATCACTTGTCGAAGTAGGTTTTAATTTACTACTAAGAGAAGATGATTTTTCAGCAATCACATTTCTTAGAAGATAATTAAATTATTAGCAACTCCTTTTGACAACTCTGAAAAAAAATGCGATACAAAACCAAAAGAAAAATAGTTGGCCTTAATCGAGTGAGAGGGAGGGTATTTAAGAATACGATGTCACAAGAAAGGGGCAGCACATCTTTATATGTATCTACTTACATAGAGGCTCAAACTCCCACAGTGGAAATAATTTTAGAAAAATTTGCTGAAAACAAGGGACGCAGCGAAATTAAACCTTTTTTATGTGCACGCGACTAAATGTTCTTTTTTGTCTTGTTATTAAATATTTTTTAGATATTAGATTTTTAGATATAGAGATGTGTTGCCCCCGTGTTATATCGTACTTTTTAAAAACATTTTGAGCGTAGTAATGGAAAACGAAGTAATGGGAATGATATTTCTTTCCCGCAAGCTGTTATGAGAAGAGTTGCTAGAAAAGTTAATGAATTCGGCACTGTTCAATGGCTTTGAAAACTGTTATTGATCTTTCCTCCATTTCATATTGCAAAATATTGTATACCAAAAATTTAATTCCGTCTGAACTTCTTCAAAATCTCCTTCTAAGTCATTACTATAGAAAGTGTGCAATTAGTGTAAACCCCAAAACCCCCTACTTGGTTGAGCGGATGACCCGAAGCATAAAATTAAATTGTTTCTATATGAATCAAGTGGAAAGAATAACAAAACTACACTATGGATATATCTAGATAGCAAGACTGATAGTGCAATATTATATATGAGTTAACGAAAATATGAATACTTCATAACTTTTTTTATGAATTGCATACCAAATAGATGAATTTGACACTGGACTGAGCTCAAACCTTCAACCAACAAAAGGAATAAATGAGAGCTTGAAGTTGGAGGTAGGCAAACACGAGGGTCTTTCAAAAGTGTCAGTAGTGAATATTTCCTAGATCGTACGCCTTCTTTAAGGGGCTAGTTGTAGTCAGAATTTTCCAAAAATTGAACTTTTTTTACATTTTCTTTAAGTATAATATCTTGAAAATATTGTGTGGAAATTTGAAGCGTATTCGACACATCCTTTTCGAATTATTCAAGAAATAACAACGGGGCGTTCGGGCGCTCCGGAGCGTTTAGAAAACTTTTTTTCTCAAAACTGTTTTTCTCAAAACTATGTTTTTTGAAGTGGTGATCACTGTAACTTAAAAACAGCTTAATAGATTTTAATAAAACTTATACTGCTTTCGAAAAACATAAAAAACTCGTGGCTGAACGAAGGATTTTTTTTCTTTAAAAATTTCGATTATTTTTAAACAATTAATTGTCGGTTATTTTCTCGAAAATCTAAAAATATGTGGCAATTTTGGAAAAAATTCCAAAAAAGTTCAATTTTCAAATAGTTTTCAATTGTTCAAAAAAAATCTTCGATCAAGCACAAGATTATCTATTAATTAAACTAATTTCACTTGTCAGATTGATTTTAGATGAATCTCCAAGGACTTGTGAGGGACTGTGCAAGGGAATTCTGCAGAAACGAGATCCACCCACACAGCGATAACTTTTACAATTATTAATTTTTTTAATAAGGTCAAGTCGAAACATGATGTATTTATTAATTCTATGCCTTTATTTTTGTAAAAAAAATCAATTGACTAGCAAAACAAAATTATTGAAAATCGTAATTTTATCGGGCTTCTGACTACCCCTAACCGCTTAACATTTATCAGGCAAACAGATGTACAATTTTACACGATAAAAGAACGCTTTAAAATTACTGAAATTTGATATGGAGATGGTCGATTTTTAAGAACAATCTCGAATTAGTCTACAATTCAAAGGTAAATGAAAAAAATTCAAGAACCTGATTTTTTCGAGGATAGAAAAAGAACTGGACGTTCTTTTGAGAATATTGACATTGAAATCGTCTATATCTCGATGTTCTTAACAATTAGGCACTCAGGAATCGACTGTTTGGTGGGCTTTACATGTAGACGTGCTCATGCTGGGTATTTAAATGATGTCATTTTTTACATATAATTGTTAGGAACTGTATTTTGAAAAAAAAAAAACAGTGAAAACTTAAATAATCTAAATTTTTAAATATTTTATTTTAAACCACAACTGGGCGCGTCTTTTGAAAGACCCTTTACATCATTATGGCAGCAGGTTTAAGTAAGCAGGTCAGACTGTCCTTATGTGTATAGGTATTAATCTATTTAATACTGAAACTTTTAAAGTTTTTTAAAAAATTCTGACGTGGACCTAAAAAACATTAAACCTCAGATTCCCTACAACAGAGCTCTACTGTTTCACGCATGTCGATTGTAAGTTCCTTTTTTTCAAATTAATTGCATCATAATGAAGTAAAAATCTGGAACTCAAAAGCACATAGAGCGCCCTCAACAAGAAAAAAATTAAATAAAAAATACGAAAAAGTCTTTTCAGATTTAATTCTTGATTGATCCATTTATTTGTTCTTGCTCCGGCAGACTCTGTACTGAAAATTGGTTTATTTGCAGGCTTGAGTATAATAAGAAGGTGAAAATTTTTGAGAGTTTTTTAAGGTGAAATATCTTCGGTTCTATTTAACATTTTTATAAATTTTTTGTTTTTTTTTAGGATAAAATATATTTTTAGCAAATGTCTTACAATGTTCAAAAATGTAAATCTCAGAAAAAGCTAATACCTGCATGTTGCCACATACATAAATAAAAAATTCAACTAATATGGCAAATTGTGCAAAAAAAGATCAGTTTTCAAATTACTAATGAATAATACGTAAATAAATTGAAATAAATTCGTGGAACAACATCAAGGCGCACACCACAAATAGCAGGAGGAGCTCGACCAAACACCCAAAAAGAGTGTACGAGCCAATTATATATAAAGGGTTTTCCAGTAACAGGTGTTATGAATGAATGGATTTCGCAATCGAGAGAAGATCAATGATTTTTTACGGCCGGAATTGGATGGTATTTATCTGGACAACGTTTATTTTAAACAAGACGTGACACACAAACAATGAAACCATTGATCTTTTACCGGAACATTTTCCGGACCGTGTTATCTCTCGAAAAGGTGACCACAATTGGCCACCGAGATCTTGTGATGTAACACCTTGTGACTTTTTTCTTTGGGGCCACATGAAAGAGAAGATCTGCGCCAACATCCCAGGGACGGTTCAAACCCAAAGATGGATTATGGTTATGGAAAATTTCGGTTATGGAAAATTGACTGAAAAGGATATTGTCCTGTAGGTGTGGTCGTGGTGGTCATTTGCCTGATGTTATTTTCCACTATTAACTGCATACCTTACTCTTTATAATGAAATAAACATCCGATCATTTATATTAAAAAATTGCATTTTTCTTTGAATATCAAAATAACACCTCTTATTGGAAAACCCTTTATATATATATATATAATATATTAATAAAAAAAATTGTTTTGCTTACGAGCTTAGTTAATTTAACCTAGAAAAAAAATCAATCGGATCCCCGAATTTTCGCAAAAATTGTTATTTTTTGAATACTTGTAAATTGTTGCTTGTGAAAAAATTAAAAATTTGCCATATTTGAATGAATACATGAAACAAATTTGACCGGTGCGATATAAAATGAATTGACCTAAATAGATTTTACTCGTACACTGCAATTGGGGCACTATTCTTTTGCTTTGTGAAAGAGAATTTGCGTTCAGAAGTGAAAGTCATTTTGGTGGAGAACTTTACAATAGCAATCTTTTGATGATTCGGGAGCTTATAAGCCGTTATGATTCTACACTTCGTCATAACGGATGTAAGTCCATTACCTTCCAGTTCAAATGAAAAACGAAGTTCAATTATATTGAGAAAACTGGAAAGTGCCAATAACTTCGCTATTATCGTCGTGCCACGCTCGATTCTAGTCATATCGAGCAAACTACTTTGATTTGCGGTACCTTCATTTCAACCCGGAATTTAATCCATTTTCGGACTAGGTTTGAAAGTCTGCGGCTAATTTCTTCAAAAAGTACGTCTGATCCGTGTCCAATGAATTGGAAGAGGATCTTCCACCATTTGTATTACTAAATAAATTTGTCTCACTTTGCAGAAATCGTTTGGATCGCATTGCGAATATTTTTCACAATACTTGTTACTGTATTGTAATTAGTGCCAAAACACATCAACCAGGTAGCTGCAGTAAAGTAACTGATTTGAATTTTCCATAATTTTATTTGGACTCTAAATTGTCAAACCTTGTTATTATCCATTGGGGTTCTTGCTCTATTGATCGATCTTTGTTGATATTATATGTATTGGCTAGTGCTGAACATGCCTTAAGTGTGCTTGCCAGAGTGAGGAAGTCTCACCTCTCGTGCTATAAATATCAAAGAGAAATTCTAACAATGCAGTTGGAATTTGATAAGGAAACACTTTTACGCCCAGAAAGCGATAAAAATTCATGAAAGTAGTAATGGATCACAATATAATGGCAAAGTTAAAATTTTGTTAACTAATCTTGAATTGTCTGCTAATATATCAGCATTTAATTAAAACTTTAAGAAAAATAAATAAATTCATTATAGGATTTCCGCTAGAAACTGCTCCTTCGTTAAGGTTTTTATCATAAATATGTATATGTAGGTATTTCGATTGATGCTGATTGTTTCTGCGTCCCCTCGCTAAAGAAACCCAGCATGCAAAACTTGTATTTCATTATATGCTTATTATGTAATTAAATGTTATGCACAGCGATTTTTTAGGTACAAATTTTGGGACGGAATTTTCTCTCGACGGCTCTGCTTTTTCTGCATTGGAAGGAGTTAGTGCACAAGTCTAAAACAAATGTTGTTTAAATGCAACAAACCGATATGTTTTCAGGTTGCTATTACCATTTATTAGGTAAATCCAGTATATAGTCACTCAAATATTAGAAAATATGAATTCCGTAACAAATCTGATCTTTAAAAGGCGATATGTACCTGTAGAGTGGAACCAAACTACTCCAGAATACACAACAAAATTGGTTCACTCCGTGCCACGAAGACTTCAAGTAGTAATTGCTAATAAATAATACCCAACAAAGTACTAAATACCTTTTAATTTTATATATAAATAAATTGTTGCTCTTTTTGAACTGATATACATACGTCATTTAAGAATTTTCTGTATGTTTTTTTTTTTTGCATTACAATGAAATGAGTGGATACTTTTTTGTATTTTATGTATTTATGTTGCATGAAATAAAGCAAAATAAATAAGATGTCTGCATACTCTATTATGGCAGTTTTGCAAAATGTTATGAAATATGGAATACTTTACAAAAAAATATGTATCAAATTAGGTGTGAGTGGCAGTATATTAAAATATGTTTATTAATTTTTATATTCAAAAAATTGTATGCTCAGAAAACCTAACTGCCCGCCAAAATGCGCATATAAATACAAACTACATACTTGAATGTAAGTATACCATATGCAGTATGAATATGCACTGAATGGTGTCCTATGGTTTGTAGAGTAAATGGAGACTGAAAGCATTTGTACTTTGTATGCAACAAAGAGCATATGCGTGTAGTAAAGAAGCTGTGACTTAAGCAATGTAAAGATGCAGGCGTATTATAAGTATATGTATGTCTGTACATATTTACATATAGGGTAGCCCATTTGGCGGGTTCTTTTTAAAATTTACAAAAAAGGTGAAAAAAAAATATTATTGGTTTATTCGAAAGAGCAAATATTCACATTATTTATGGAACGCGATTTCATTTATGCGGTTGACTTCGCTGTAGCGCATATTGATCCTTTACGATAACCCACAAAAAAGTCCAATCTCCGACTACCAAATCGTCAAGACTGCTTGGAACACGATTCTCGAACTTGATGCACAAAATACCAATTGTGACATAGGATGTGCGTCAAGGCGCGAGAAACTGCTGAAACCAAAGATCGTTTAGGTATATGTCTTCTATTTCTGGCCGCAAAAACTTGTTTATCACGCCTCTGTAGGGCTTACTGTTGACCGAAATAACGTTTCCAGCGGCATTTTCAACGCAAAATGAGCCAATGATATCACCGCTCCAAAGTATGCACCGAACTGTACGTCTATGTAGACGCATTGCCTCTTCGAGGACCACGTGGGGGTTTTTCGAACCCCAGATATGACAGTTTTGCTTGTTAACATGGTCGCCGAGATTAAAATGCACTTGTTTTCCATAAATGCACTATTTTGACTGCATTTGGACAACATTAATTTTGCGAATAAATTTGAAATATTTTCCGACGTTGTTCAAGCATAAAGCGACTCATTTTGTTTCGCGGATTTATGGTACTCCTCTTGTCAGGATTTCCAGTAGGAAAGAGCTCCCACTGTCAATGTAACATATGCCCAAAAAACAAATATTTACATATATGGAGCACCCTTTATACTTACCTACATGTGAGCTCATATATCAATTGCTTTTGACGGCGGCGGCGTAAACCCGTTTACGACTTTTTAAGTTGATTTCGTGTGAAGCTGGAGCTCCGGGCGACCCAGACACACACTCGCAGCGCCTCTCGGCTTTCCAATCTGAAATTGAAAAGAAAGCATCTACAAAGTACAAAAGTATGAAAGAAGAAAAAGAAAGGCCATTAAATTGTAAGAAGTCACATTTTTACGACATTGTTTTGGGAATTGACGGAAATCGACTTCATGCCGAATTGCCGGTACAAGCGGTTTCTCGAATGTGTCTATACTTGTATTTATTCAAAGGATGAACAAATATGTAAATATAAACCTTCTAAGATACTAAAGTCATATTATTGGTTTATGTTAGGCGCATGTTTTATTTCTCTTTTGTTCTTGCTAGTTCATTTTCAGCATATTTTTGTTTACACATACAAGAAGCGAAGATATTCAGATAAGTTTGAAAAATTATTTATTTTCGTTTTTTTTTCTTTTCCAGCTCATGAAATGAAAAAGTCGTAAAATTGTCATGCTTATTATCGTCGCCAACGTTATAAACAGCGCACCAAAGATTATTTTTTATCTTTCCCTCTTCAATTATCGAATAGAAAGTTGTAGGCCTCTAGTAAAAATACTCTCTTTAACAAGAAATAAGGACTTTTGCTCAAAATAAAAAATACATTAAATGGCAGGAGTTTGTATCAAGCAAAATGCGTACGAGATTGAATGTTTTATTTTATTTTTAATTTTAATTTCTGATTAATCAAGTGGCACGACCACCCAGAAATTTTCAAAAAAATCGATTTTGTTTATGCTTAGTTTTAAAGTACGTGTTCTGAGGAATATCTTTGATTATGATTATTTGATAAAAACATAAAAATAGTTATAGGAGTTATGTTTATATAAAGTTAACACTTCCGGAGAGCACAGAGGAATTTTTTCAACCAATTGACCTAAATTTGGTAACTGCAAAATAATCTTGCCGTCGGGGTGGTCTTACCCTTAATATTTGTATTGACAATTTCAAGGCAAACTCCTCGGCTAACCCAAATGTAACTACTGAAAGCTAGAATAGGCTCAACTAAAAATATTTTTAAGTAAAACGTTAAATGAAAAACTTGCTTATTAAATGGAGTTTTACCCGCCTAAGCGAATTTCATCGACCTCACAAATACGTAGCCGCCGACCTCCAAATACAGCTAACTTACTCCAATTAAAAGTATTAAGTTAAGCCAATCATATCTTTACTTGGCTATTATGATCTGAGGATCAGAAACGAAGATGCAACTAGTAACCCATGAATTAAATGCTTTTAATCAAGAAAATGCATTGCATTTATGTAAGGGTATGTGCAGGGGATACTTAAAAAATATATTTATGTAATTCATAAATTATAGACCCTCTACCACATACATACATATGATAAATATTTTAAAAATGGTTTGAAATTGATTAAATATGCTCTATACAAATTTTTAGTTGAGAGTGGAAATATACAAACTTCCCATTGGCCTATACTAAACTCGTATACTAAAATAAATCCAATATTAAATTAGGATAACAATAAATAATCCAAAAAAAGACTTAAGAAGGGGGTAGAATCCCGTTTCAGCAATATTATATTAATCAAAGTCCGAAGTGTTCCTTCTGCAAATTTGTTATACAAAACTTCCTTAAAGATCCGATCAAGCTCAGGTAAATTGTGGGTGCCTCTCTGTTCTCTTTGTCTTCCAATAAAAGGTTTAGGTGTTTAAGCCAACATCCAAATCTGACTCATCCCTAGCTCGTTCTACTCTTCATCTCTTGTCTTATAATTTTTCACGAATTATCTGAGGGTAGCCTGACAAATCCTAATTTTGCACTAATTTCTCGAATAGTTAATTTTTCTTTAATTTCCTTAAGCCTATGTGTTGCTTTTGTTGAAAATTATCATCGAAACTTACCCAAGGAAAGAGAATTAAGAATAACAAAAAGTGTTTATCTGCAATAATATTATACAAAACTCATTTCAAAAGATTTCAGATTGCTATATTTATTTGCTTCTTGTTTTGTACATAAATACTTCAATACATATATAAATACTTCAATATATTTTTGAAGCTCATACATATTTCTTGTATGAGATTATCATTTCCTTTCCACAGCTTTAAGAGTGCTATCCATAATTATAATTTATATAATTTTATTACTTTTATATAGCGAGCTAAAACCCTCCTGTTATACGCGTATTATAAACAGAAAACTGTTTATATTCCGGCTCTTCAATGGACACTTTCGACATTTCCGATTTGTGTATTTACATAATGAGGTGGTTTAAGAGATTGACTCCATATTGAACAAAATGGTCAGCACTCAATAGAAATAAACATCAGGCTCCACCTCCTACTTCAAGTAACCGCAGCAAACCAATGCGTGGCCTATGTACATTCACAAACACATTTAAAAAAGAGAACAATTTCACATATCGTAATAGAAGAAACACGAATTAGATCATATTCATTCAAGCAAAGACGATATAAAAATAAGTTTACGAATGGCTGCAAACGATAATTTACCAACCAAATGCAGCGTAGTGTTATTTATGAAATGCGTTGGTGTGGCCTGACGATCAGCCAATCGCAGTATAACAAATTTGAGGGTCACCGTGAAGCGCTCTCAGCTGAAGGAGAACGTTCTCAATTTTGTGTGTACATACATATGTGTGTACGCACACATATAGTACGTAAATACCCCTTAAGGAAGAGAAACTTGTATAAGTAAGTTGAATTTCAGGTTCACAACTACTTGGCGAAATTGTTGGGAATGAAAAACAATAAGTGTCTTTTGTGAACTAACATATTCCAAAGTTGTTTCGGATAGCGGTAGTTATTCGAGAGTATTTCTGCATTTGTGCAACAACATCAAGACGCACGCTACAAATAGGAGGAGGAGCTCGGCCAAACACCCAAAAAGAGTGTAAGCGCCAATTATATACGAAATACATATTTTTCTACTTACAAAAGCTTCTCATAAAAACCGTTTGCCATTCGAAGTGGGACGAATCGGAAATTCCAATCAAGAGCGTATTTTAAAAATAGTGTTATTTATGTCTACTAAATTGTTCACATTCACCTTGTCTGAAATAAGATTATGATTATATTATATAATATTTATATAAAACTTTAAAATAAATGCATATTATAAGAACATGTAAGAAAGTTCTAAGTTCGGTCCGATCCGGCTATTCATAAGGCCACCTGAGCTTAGCAGTGAACAAATCCACAATTAATGCAACCATATTGCAATATATAAAAGTAAGAAGATCTAAAACAAGTAAGGAAGGCTAAACTCGGTTCAGGCCGAACTTTATATACCCGTGCACATTTTAGTAAAATTTTATTTGGGCTAGCTGTTAATTTTTGGTATCAAAAAATCTCATAGTCAAAGAGGTTTATTGCTTTAGCGGACGGTAGACAAAGAGGGCATGGTTTATGGTTCTATCTCTGATGAGGTTCTAACTCAGATGAGGAACAATAAGTGTACCAAGTTTAGTTGTTGTTATCGAAATATACGCACTTTTTCAGAAATGCGTGTGACATTACTGCGGTGATACTTTTGCTCTTTCGTCGTGAACAAATTTTATTAATAATTTTTAAAGTTTTGTTTTCAATGACTTTAACTAAAGAAGAAAAAATTAAGTGAATGAGTTTTATTATTAGAATAAAGTATTTAACACCAATTGCAAAATGTTTTGGTATTTCTGTTTAGACACAATCTCGATTTCTTGGTCAATAAAAACCGAAAACCACGTGAAAACAATGATCACTTTGAAAATCATAAACGAAATTTAGGCAAAAATCTTCCTGAAGGTTAGTTACCAAAATTAAAAATGTCAAAAATATCAATTGGACATGCGAAGACGTTGCATTCGCAATAACGGGTAATGCAGCAGGGCCTCAAGCGTATGGACGCCTTCTTAGAATAGGATTTTTGTCCTTCACATACATAATGCCAATGATAATATTTAAGTCCAGCAGTCCAACATCAACATTGTTAAACATTTTACCATACTTTGAAGTCATATACGAATGTATTCAACATGGCTTTATAAAGGGTGGTTAAGCTTCAAGGACCGGTGTTGATTTTGAATAAACTACATTTTTTTTAGGAAATTATTGTCATTTCTCTTTATTATGATAATTTTGGTATGGCTCAATTACGTATGGGACAAAATATCGGCCAAATGGCCATCCGATGGTCCAAATTTTTGATGACGCTGAGGCATAATTGATGTTCTATGCCGTTAATGAGCCGAATTATCTCATCCTTTAGCTCTTGAATTGTTGCTGGCTTATCGACGTACACCTTTTCTTTCAAATAACGTCAAAGAAAAAGTTCCAACGGTGTCAAATCACATCTTGGCGGCCAATTGACATCGCCGCGTCGTGATATTATTCGGCCATCAAATTTTTCGCGCAAAAGAGCCATTGTTTCGTTAGCTGTGTGACAAGTGGCACCGTCCTATTGAAACCACATATCGTCCACATCCATATCTTCCAATTCGGGCAATAAAAAGTTCGTTATCATCTCACGATAGCGAACACTATTCGCAGTAACTGCGTGACCGGCCTCCAATCAGTCACTCTTTGTGGGTGCATTGTTTTTTCGGCAATCACTCATTCGCCCAAATGCGGCAATTCTGCTTATTGACGAATCCACTAAGGTGAAAATGTGCCTCATCACTGAAGATGATTTTCTTCGGAAATTGGTTATTCACTGTAGCCATTTCCTGCCACCATTCTGGCCATTGAAGATACCTGAAATGGCCAAGAGGCTTTAGTTCTTGAGTCAATTGCACCTTGTCAGCGTGTAAGTGCAAGTCTTTATGCATAATGTTCATCAACGACGAGCGCGAGAGGTGCAATTGTTGGGCACGACGACGAGTTGAGGTGGACGGCTCTTCAATCACACTATCGCGAACAGCAGCAATATTTTCTGTAGTACGAGCTGTACGAGCATGCACAAGTGTTTTCACATCTCCTACAGACCCGGTTTGCTAAAACTTTTGCACAATTTTTCCGATTGTCCGCACATTTAGACTACTAAATTGACCGAAAAAATCACGAAGTGCGCGATATGCATTTTGATTTGAACGCCCGTTTTCATAATAAGCCTGAATAACTTTAACGCGTTGCTCGATTGTGTATCTTTCCATGGTTCAAATTGAGTTAGTCTGAAATGGAAAAACGTTAAATGGAATGCAGAAAGGTGTGGTTTACATTCAACATCGGCCCTTGAAATTTAACCACTCTTTATATGTATATAATTGGCGCGTACACCCTTTTTGGGTGTTTGGCCAAGCTCCTCCTCCTATTTGTGGTGTGCGTGTTGATGTTGTTCCACAAATGGAGGGGCCTAATGTTTCAAGCCGACTCCGAACGGCAGATATTTTTATGAGGAGCTTTTTTATTGCAGAAATACACTCAGAGGGGCGACCGCTATTAGAAAAATGTTTTTCTTAATTTTGGTGTTTCCCCCAGATTCGAAACAACGTTCTCTCTGTGAATGCTACGGCGGCCGCCAACATGGCTTTACTTAAACCTCTTTACTAGTTCAAATATAATTATATTTGAAATTTGGTTCCTGTTTTAAAACACTTATTTACCTACAATTTCAAATATTTTAATTTTGGAAAAATTGCTACTATATGGAAAATCCTAACGAAAAAATTTTAAAGTTCTTAAGGAAAATTAAAAAATAGTTTAGGCCATGTGGGTAACTTTAGGGTAAGTTATACTAAAAACCATTCGCTTTAGCGGCTTATTCTACATTTAGTTAGACAATTTTTTTTGTTTTTCCATGTAAGGACCTAAACCTATCATCGGGATAACATTAGAACTGCTTATAATTATTGATCTAATACTCTAATTGCTCGATCTGTTCGTGAATACAGTTCTATTTGCTATACTATCTCTCTACTTTTATGTTTCAAGGGCAGTTTTTTTTAATCTTTCGATTCCCCTATTTAGTTTGAAATTTAACATTTTTAAGCACAACGGAATAATTTTTTAGACTAAATTAATGAATAAATAATTTGTGCATGCTTTACTACCTTTATTAAAAGATTGTATTTCGGGAGCTTTTTGATCAAGATGATATTTATAAAGCTTAGAAAAGAACACAAACAAAGAAAGATTGTTTGAAGCAAAGAGTGGTATAAGCGAAGGGCAATACTAGCGCAAACAAAGCTGCTAAAGGTTAGGTTAGGTTGGAATGGTTGCCCAAGGAATGGGCACAGTTGGACGAAGATAAACGGATTCGTTCTGTGTGATACCATTGTGAAGGAGGCAATATGAAAGAGAAAACCGATAGGATGAAAGGAGAGGGCGGGGGGACGTTGTGGTGGGATGGTTAGGAGGATGGGTTTCGAGTGGGTGGATTATGGACGATGACTGCTAAAGGAATTAGAATACAAATAAATACATACATACATGCATATGTACTATGTACGTATGAAAACGATTTTAAAAATTAAATTCCTATGATCAAGTCCATATTTCACATTCACTGACAGGAATAAGTGTTTGTCTCTGTTTTCACTACATTCAAGCGTTTTGATCAAACTTCAACATGGCGCCCAGGAAATGCAAACAATTTCATCTTTCTTCAACCTACTTATCAAACAGAAAAGATACACTACTCCATTGCTCGATAAAAAAAGGAATTTTTGCCTGGTTTGTCAAGCAGCATGGTGAGTGTGTTTCGAGCTTAACTGAGGGCTAAATTTTTATTATGCCGAGTCTTTGAGCACATTTAGTTAAAAAATCTAGTAAGATTTTATTGATCAATGAAATTAGAAATCTCCTTTTTATAAGTAGAATCCATTTTAATATAAAATATTTGAATAAATTTGTGTCAAAGTTGTTATGTGCCTACATAAACTTTAATAAGAAAATCAGCGTCTGAAGGGACAAAATTTGGATCAACTGTCAAATAAGGACAAGGAAAGCAACGAGGGTACCCGGTTTATACTATGCTCTTAGCAAAACAAAACAATCAGTTCTACCTACATATGTACATATGTGTGAAGAAGAAATTTGTTGTTGGAAAGTAATTTTCCTTTCACTTTACTCTTCCACTTTTCATGTAAGATCATACAATTTTTTGTATTTCTATTTTTCATAAAATAGTATTTATGCTTTGTGAAAAGCAGCTGTAGATTTACACAAAAATAATGGTACAAAATTATTGATATTACTGGTCTTAACATAAAAACTGAGAAATTAAACTTTGTTTCTTTTCAGACACGTCCAGAGAGCTGTATACTTATGTACATATGTATGTATGTGTATATCCACATCTAATCATATGGAATGAAAATACAGGCAAATGTGTATGTACTTACATATCCATCTGAATATTTGAATAAAGGGTATCTCCAAAATGAAAAACCCCATTATTCAAACAAAATTGCTCGTTAATTGCCTTCAGCTATGCAGAGATTGCATAACATAAATACATATGTACATACATAAATACATACATACATATGTAAGTTTATACATATGTATATGTATTATAATACGATGAAGTATTCCACACTTTGTGAATATTACTACCAGGTTAGATTAGGTTAAGTTATATGGTTGCTTCCAAGCGAGGGCCACTCAGACGGAAAACCAAAATTTCGTCCCTTGTGACTCCAAATTACTACTAAAATCTTAATTAATGGTGAACTCCGTAGAAATGCACATACATACATATGTATGTATGTATGTATATTCTCAATATCTGGCAGCTAAATACATGTGTACATACATATATTTAAGCGAAATATACGACTGTTATGTAAAAAAATCTCACGGGGGTGTTAAAATTATTAGGCTTATTAGGAGGAAATCAGTCGGGCTATAAGTACATATAGCTATGCATATGTACGTATGTATGTATGCACAAGGAATTATCTGCGTCACACCCTTTATGGCTACGAATATATTGTATCAATGTACATACGAATATGAAGTGAAATGCTGAATATTTCCGAAGAGCTCTTAATGGTTTACGCCAACATACATTTTTAACAGCGCAATCACCGCAATTTTTCAAAATATTTATACTCAAACGGGTTTATTTATTTAAGAATATATTCCACGCTTTTAAATATATTAGTGGGACTTACGCCATGACTGCCATGTTGTTGTCGGCAGCGGAATTGTGCGGTGAAACTTATGTACATATGTATGTATAATTTTAATCTCTTTTAACGGAAATGTAAAAACAAATGCTATTGACGAACACTACATACAGATTCACTAATGTGTATATACACTTGTACATATATCTGCGGACTTTTGGCAAAGCAACTTATGTGCTTTTAATACGTTTTGCTTTAAGGTCAATAAATTATGATCAATCACAGAAAATTTAGTATTTTATTGAACTTAAGTGGTTGCTTAATAATATTTGATTAATAATAAATATGAAAATTATAAAAACTGCGTGAAAAGCAAGAAATTTAGAGCCTGACGAGAAAAAAGTGCTAAGTCTACTTAAGTTGTTTTTTTCAAAAGTGCACAGATATGTACATACATACGTACTTTAAACACATATCTACACACACACTTGTAGAACATAACGGTTTGAATATAGAAGGAGCGGCCAGCGGGGAATGAGTAACACCTGCATACCTACATATACATATGTATGTTCACTGTATGTACGTATGATATGTACACGTATGTATATACATATGTTCATAAGTATGTAGTGTGAAACGGCAGGCGTTACCATTAGAAAATTTTGCAATTTGTTTAATATCTTATTTATTTAGAATTGGATTAAAAACGGCTTGAGGTGGTATATATGGGGCGAAAACCCACTGTTAAATGTTATAAGAATACATATTGGCAGCGGAGAGTTTTAAAACACTATCAAAAAGCTTTGAACACATTATATTTTTTAAAATACATTTATTTTTGTACACGCCGTAAAATTAAGTTACTTTGATTTATGTGTATGGTATTTATTTATAATACAGTTTACGTACACACATATGTATGTACATATGTACACATATCTTTCAGAATTTCCGTTATGTACAACTTTCCTTTGAGCCCCAGAAAAAAGTTGCTTCGAGCACTATTCGATACAGTTTTTTTGAACAAACAGGGTTTGATTGAAAAGTAATGAGCCTTATTTTTTTTAAGCAGTTTTATTAAACCTTTTGGCTTACACAATTGAGCGTCAATATACCGCTGGTAGCGGTCCTTCCACTGCAGGAAACATTTTTTAAACTCATCCGCCTTAATCGCGTTCAATTCGGTTGTCACAGTTTTTTGGATAGCCTCGATGGAGTCGAAACGCCTCCCCTTCAGCTTTCTTTTCAGGCGCGGGAACAAGAAGAAGTCCGGAGGGGACAGGTCTGGGCTGCAGGGAGGGTGGGGAAGCACCGGAACCCCCATCTTGGCCAATGCAGAGGTGCAGAGAAAGGCGGTGTGCGCTGGCGCATTGTCGTGATGAAAGGTTCAATTGTTGACGAGGTCGGGCCCAACCCGGGCGACGCGGTTTTTCAGCCGAAGTTTTCTCAAAGTTTTAGTTCTTTCTTCATAACATTTTTCTAGCCTGTTCTAGTTGCATGAAGGGGTCACTGAAACAAATGCCTTTTTTGAAGATCTTAAGAAAACCTTTTATTATCTTTTGTTCGGAAGGCCACTGAATTATCAAACTGCCATCGTGCCCGTAGACTCCGATTTCTAGTAGTGTATGTTATGATTTCAGTTTGCGGACTTCTGCGTGATCCGGAGCACCTAAAAATTACACTTCTCAGAGAAAGTATAAAAAATATATGACGTCCGTTTCAAAGGAGTCTATATAGAAGAGCTATCTAACGAAATGAAAATTTATTAAGGCAGTTAAGTAAGTATTAAAATATGTTTGTAAGCTTTAATACCAAAATATTTTTGAACAAAAATTTTTAATAATTTTCTTAAATAAGGAACAAAGCACAAATTACAAAATGTGTCTCAAATGCAGATTATTTACACAACTTTAATTATAGCTCTAACTCACGCATATGTATTTGCAATGGAGATTTAGAAAATAAATGCCAAGTAAATATTTTACGATAATTGTCCAGAAAACTTACATAGTTTTTCAAATTTTTTTTTTGATGAAGTCGAAAGTTGAAATATCGATATCGTTAACGATGTTAACATAATTTCCCATAGTAAGCGCGCTGTCAGTATTGTCGAAAACGACGTCCTTGTTAATATGCCGATGCAATCGATATGTACATGGTTCGGTTCTCAAAGTGTAACCAATCAAAAAGGCCATAAATTTAATTTGGAAAATTACTTTTATTCAATGCAAAGTAAAAAATGTGTGAAAAATTAAGAATCAGTTTACTTTCCCTCGATATGACCACCTTTTGCCTTGAGACGGTTCAGAAACGAAGCGCCAGCTGCCCGAATGTGGCTAGCAAGTATTTTGGCACACTCGCGGACAATGGCTTTTTTCAGCGCCTCGAGCCTGGGTAATCTTTTAGTTCGGACTTTGCTCTCCAAAATGGCCCGAAGAGAATAATCCATCGGTTTCGCGTCTGGTGATTTTGAGAACCATTGTGTAGACGTTATGAAGTTCGGCACGTTGTTTTTTAGCCATTCTTGGTTCACTAGAGCTTTGTGAGACGGTGGGAGTCCTATTGAAACGTCCATGGTCTACCACCAAAATGTTTGTCTGGCCATGCTTCAAAGCAACCTCCAGAATAATTTACCGATAATATTTCGCGTTCCAAACCCTTACCTGTGGCGGGTGTTGCCTCCTGGTGGCCAATCGATGACTCAAATTCTCGTATGAACGGCCGGTAAATAAACCCTATCGTTTTGGGAGTTTACGAATTGGTCAATTTGAAAAATTTTCTCGTCAGAAAACACAATGTTCGGAAATTAACCGCTTTCAACCAAGAGAAGCAACTCCTTCACTCTCTCAAGTCTGACTTGTTGCTGCTTTGGTAGAGATCATGCGCCTTTTGGATCTTGTAAGCTGGACTTTGAGATCATTTTTCAGTGTACGGCGGATGCTACGGTCAGATATTTTCAGTTGTTTCGCGCGCTTGTAAACAATACTCTGGACTGTCATTTAACCAACTAACAGACAGCTGATTTCCGTGCATCGGCTGCGCGAGAGGTCAGAAGTTCGTTACACCTCGAGTGCCGGACCCTGCCATATGTATGTATGTATGTGTATATGTATGTATATGTAAATACTAGGCTGTTGAATAAGTTTTGCGTTCGGTAAGGGAGGGTGTTGCTACTGGCCTTAATTTTTGTTGGTATGTTCTACACTCTTCATATGAACGTATGGGTTAATCTGTCAATTTATTCTTTGTTTGCAAGCCATTTAGTATCGACGTGTCACAGTATTTTCTACAATAGAAAAAATCAAGTATAGAAATTTCATGAAATTTATGAACGAATGGTAAATGCGGACAAGAACTTTTTACAATAGAAAGATGGGTCGCTGAAATTAAACGTAGTCGTACAAGCTTTGATTACGATCCACGTTAAGGACGTCCAAAAACAGCAACAACACCAGAAATCGTAAATCAAACACTGGATGTCGTATTGGAAAATCGTCGAATGACTAAAATAGATTTAGTGGAAGCCCTAGGCATCTCATTGGGCAGTGTAAGCAATATTTTAACTGAAGTTTTGGGTTTCAGAAAGCTTTGTGCGCAATGGTTGCCGAAGTCACTAGCAATGAAACAAAAAATCATTGAAACGCGACTTTCTCAGCAACATTTAGTGCGTTTTCGAAAGAATAAAGTCGATTTTGTGCGTTGATTCATCACCATAGGTGAGACTTGGGTCTATTACCATGGTTCTAAGTCAAAACACGAGTACGTGTCCAGAAATCGGCCGAGAAGGTATTAGCATCAGTTTTTTGGGATACGAAAGGAATTTTGTTTGTTGATTACTTAAAACCTGGTAAAAAATAAATATGCTGGTAAAACAAATATTATATAAATAAAAAAAATCGTAAAAAAACCCAGTTTGGAAAAGTAAAAAAAAAAATATTTTTTATCAGGACAATGCACCCTGTCACAAGAGCACTTAAAACCCGTGAAATAAAGATCAAATCGTGGGAACATTCACCTTATTCACCAGATTTGGCCCCTACCGACTTGCATCTGTTTCCAGACCTAAACCAATACATGCGTGGAAAGCGTTTCTCATCAAATGCTGAGGCCATAACAGCTGTGGAAGCGTATTTTGCAGCCCTTTCAGATTCCAACTTCGGGAAGGGATTCATAAATTCGAATCTCATTGAAGCAAATGCATTGCAATTTTGAGGGAGACTGTACTGAACAATAAACTGTATTTCAAACCATAAAATTGTGTTTTTCTTATCGAACCGCAAAACTTATTGAACAACCTAGTATTTATATAAGTATAATTGGCAGAAATACACTCGGCCGACCAAGAGAAAAAACGTGTTCTATCATTTGAGGTTTCATGCCCGGAGTTGCGAACCTGGCTACCGCGGCCGCTCTATATTCAATATTTACATACTTAAATTTTTCATATTCAAAATATAATTTGTGTAAGGATTGCATTTTTCCTGTTCTTTTCTTCTTTTCTTGACAATATTTTCGCAATGTTCTCATATATTGAGATGACATTTATTTTTTCGAGAAGAGAAAACACTATAAAAAAGTTTTGTAATATGTGTGTACATACATATGTATATATATATATAATTGGCGCGCACACCCTTTTTGGGTGTTTGGCCGACCTCCTCCTCCTATTTGTGGCGTGCGTCTTGATGTTGTTCCACAAATGGAGGGACCTACAGTTTCAAGCCGACTCCGAATGACGGATATTTTTTATGAGGAGCTTTTTCATGGCAGAAATACACTCGGAGAATTGCCATTGCCTGCCGAGGGGCGACCGCCATTAGAAAAAACTTTTTTTTAATTTTGGTCTTTCACCGAGATTCTAACCTACGTTCTCTCTGAACTCCGAATGGTAGTCACACAGCAACCCATTCGGCTACGGCGTCCGCTTCCTTGTGTGTGCTTAAAAACAATTGAGTATTGAAAACCGTCCAAAAATTTTAAGCATTCCGAAATCATAATTAGTTCAAAAACAAACTATGTATATACATATGACACTTAAGAATTCGGAGTGTCCACTATATTAAAAAAATCTGTAATAAAACTTAGCACTAAGTTTAATCTGTTAGTAAAGTTAATTCGTTTTCCATAGCGCATTACTTCATTTTTTTTTCCTTGCTCACTCCTCTCGGAAGCATAGGGCCTTGACAAGACTCAGTCTTGCGTTGGTTTCGTTAATATGTTTTTGATTTCTGACAGGGTAGGTGATTAGCCTGCCGCTACCAGTCCTAAGTAGTGGGAATACCCACCTGTCGTTGCTTAGGAACAACGCCTTCTTACTGCTTGGAGCGCCATCTGTGTCCCACATTTTTCTGGCAGAAGGATCGCACAGATGGTTGAGGACTTCGCACTTCATATTACATGCATATTAAAATTAATAAAAATAAAATAATAAAAACAAATAATAAAATAATTCAACTGTAAGGGAAATGAATTTGCTCGCTTGACGCTAAGGCATGTGGAAGTTTTTTAATGTTGGCCAACCGATTTTCATTACGGGCATGAACTGGATTACTTCAACCTACATAAGAATGTATGTATACAGGTATGTGTGTATGGATTAGATACCTACATATGTAGCCAACAGAGGAAGACTTCGAGATAACACACATTTTAAGTCATGTACGCATATGTATGCATACACCCAGTCACTTTAGGCACTTGCATAAGTATGGGTGGCATTGGGTGACATTTCCGAGTATAACATATAATAGCAGTTCTTGGCGAAAAATACGAATCGAACCGAAAATAAAACCCAATAATACAAACTTTTTTGTTTTTTGGTTTTAAACTATCGATATCTTACAATTGTGTAAATGTTTCAAATTAAAGTTAACCAAAGTTGGTGTTTTTAATATGGTATATTTTATTAGATCGGCGGTAGATCAATGTTCATTCATAAGCCTGCTTACAAGTTCTCAATTCGAAGTATAAAGGTGAATTAAATTTAAGTTTGCTGGTGTATTGGTCCTATATACGCGTTATACCACTGTTCATTCGTTTCGAAAGCAACAAAGGAGATTAGTAACAGACACCCTTTATTATCCTGGAACTCGCTTTCTACCTTCGCACTCGCTATCTGCAAAAGACGCTTAGTCTTCTGCATACATACATATATAAATGTACCATTAATAAAAACCCTTTAATAATCGCTAGTGGCATTCTTTTGCTATGTGATAATAAAGATTAATTTCTCTCGCTTTCGTTTTTCATTTTTATTAAGACGTTTTTCCCGTATTCCGCGAGTAATCTCGCATTATCAGTGCAAATGCTGACTGGGCAAATAAGCAGAATCGAATGCTAGTAAACATTTGCTTTATGACGATAAAATTCCTGCTTGCACTAGTTTGGCCTCAAGTGAATGCCAGCCCTCACGCACATGTACAAATTGCTGCCTATTTACATACATATGTACTTGTAGCGTAAAAGTTTAGATTCCATGTGCTTGCGTACATTTAATGATTTCTTTTATTGTAATTAAAATCAAAGCGTATTGCATTAGCGCACTTTGATGCGGTTGCAACGCTCCAACTTCACAACAAACTTCGTTGCCTCAATGTCTGGTACGATCAAAACCAGCAACTATTTTACGTAGGGCAGAAGGCAAGGGACGAATAATCGTAATTGGTTCTGAATGAGCTTGTGATGATCATTTGTTTAGGAAAAAACTTAATTATTATTTTATTTGTTTACAAATGCAATTTTATGCTTTCAAAATATTTACGATCATGAACTGCCACCAACGAATATCAAAGCGTTGCACCCAGCGGGAACTTTAAGTACTAGGGTTGTCATTATCGTTTTTTAAAACGAAATTTAAGTCCACGAATTGTTTCGAATACCGTATTATATATAATTTTTAATATATGATTAAATTTAGTGAATTATAAATAAATAAAAAACGTGATTTTTTCCACATAAAGTTAATTTATCGTTTCGAAAATCTGTTTTAATGTTAAAATGTCAAATATGTATGATTAAGTGTGTGAGGCACTGCATATATAAATATAAGTACATGCCTATACATATTTGTATATTATTTGTATATAGTAAATATTATATACTTATAATTAAATATAAATATATATAATTGGCGCGTACACCCTTGTTGGGTGTTCAACCGAGCTCATCCTCATATTTGTGGCGTGAGTCTTGATGTTCTTTTACAAATGGAGCGGCCGCCGTAGCCGAATGGGTTGGTGCATGACTACCATTCGGAATTCAGAGAAAACGTACGTTCGAATCTCGGTGAAACACCAAAATTAAGAAATAGTTTCTTCTAATAGCGGTCGCCCCTCGGCAGACAATGGATATGAAAAAGCTCCTCATAAAAAAATCTGCCGTTCGGAGTCGGCTTAAAACTGTAGGCCCCTCCATTATTATATACAGCATATATTATATTTACTTTTAACTATTGAATAATAACTTTCTTTTGATTTATGGCAAAGCTATTTTGATAAATTTTTTAAATCTAATGCCGTTTTTGAAAAATATTGAAAGCTGGACCACCCTATTGAGTATTTAGTAAGTAGCACACAACCGCCTGCCTTAAATATGTATGTATGTATATAACCATGCACTTAACCACACAAGCCGTATGACCTCATAGTAATGATTAATTTGAAATTACTAACACATTTGAAATTACTGATTACTAAGCCAGTAAATGATAAACTAGTTATTGTTCCATCCTAGGCAATAGATTTCTCAAATCACAATTAAAAAATAGTTAATCAAAAATCGTGTTCTCGAGTTTAGTTTAAATGTAAACCATAATTCAGAACAAAAACCGCATACAATTTCTCAAGGATGTATGCGCCAATAATTACTGTATTTGAATACTTTTCGTGCATGACATGGCGGCATAGGAAACTGGCAACGATGTGTCGTCGTATCAACTTTTTTGTTTACATTTCATTTTTTTGCTTGTTACTCGCTGATTTTTAGTAATGTACGCAGTTTTGGCGGTAAGAAAAGAGCTGAATTTGGCCCACTCATTTCACAAGTATTCAAACACTCATCCCATGGTGAAAAGCATTCAGAGGAGTGGCCAATATCAGACCGTTAACCGGCTCTCAGGGATTTTGAAGGAATCAGCTGATTGGCTGAGGTAACCGGAAGAACTGAGATGATGAAGTGATATACAACAAATTAAACTTAACTTTCGTACATGTTTTGTTGTTGATATACAAGTGCATACATATGTGTATACAAATTCATGTATGTGTAAGTATATATGTATATGCATAACATGAAATAAAAGATTCGATCATTTTAATATTATTACATTTTTTTTTTTAATTTACTATAAGCGCCAATTATGCACATGCATTTATAAGTTACGTAAACTAAGTCTAGATTAACTGAAATTTAAAGAGAACTATTGTGAAAAAAATTAATGGATTTTTTTTTATTTATTTTATTTTAAGCAAATTTTTTTTCTTCGATTTTTAAAGAGTTCAGCTTCCTGGAAACAGTCCTCTCGAAGGATAATAACAATTCTTATTTTCTTATTTTTTCTTACAAATTGTTAGCACTATAATTTCAAGCAGTTTCTGAACTATAAATGGTTTTTAAGCCAAGCGGTGACGCTTGTAAGAGCGTCCATCCACACATATGTATTTATGTATGAATGTGTGCGTTGCAACCTTCCACATAAAATCCCTACTTCCCAAGCATGCATACATATAATATTGATAAGTCACTTCGCAGGGCATGGTATGCATATCCACATACGAGTATGTTCGGATGTAGTTCCTGCAGAGCATACCGACTGAATGTGCGATTTTAACGAGCTGCGCCACAGCAGGCATTGCAATATCTTTTCTTTCATGTTTTTTCCCGGGTATTCTATGTATCTCTGGCAAAGTTGAGGTATGCGTTGAATAGTTTAGATAATTTCGAGTACTTTGCGGCCTATTGACGTAATTTTACGACAACATTAACTCGATCATCAAAAATCGAACTGTAACCATATGCAAATGCAATGCACTCAATACATGCATCCATATGTACCTACCGATAAACTGGCAAGTGCACATATACAAATACGAGTATGTGTATGTATGCAGGTTTCTCCATTTGTAAATACTTAAGTACATATGGTATGTGCATATGTGTATGCGTATATGAGAGTTTTTAGGCTTTTAGTGTTAATGAGTGCAATGTTGATGTGATGTGGTTGAATTAGACGGGTGCTGCACTAATTTAGCTCCCTGCTTATAACTACTAAATGACGAGAGCATTCAATAGTCTTTTGTAGGTCGCTTATTTATTTAGCAAACAAATCATTTATAGGTGGGAGTAGCAACAAAAAATGCAAACTGCATACGCACAAAAAATTTATAGACTGCTTAGCAAATAGAAACAGCTACATATATAGCTAACAGCAGCAACAAAAAGGAAAATATGGTCATTCTTACCCTGCAGGGAAAAAATTAAACTACTCAGCAGACGTTCTAGTTGTAGAACTGGTATTTAATGAAAGAAGTCATACTAGTTCGAAAATGACTTGAATTGTGCCAGTTGACGAAGTAACAAATATTCTTCTACAAAATAAGAATAATTCGAACGTTAAGTATGCACGCAGTGATGGTTAGATGAATATGCGCGTGAATCTACGAAGTGAATCTTAAAAATACAAATTATCTTTAAAGAGTATTTAAATGAAAGACAAAATTTAATTAAGTAACAGAATTTAGGTTTAAATTTCATACAAAAAGTATTTTTTAGTTTTTGAATGATTAATTTAAAGATAGGGAACATAGGTGTAATGTTTCGATTGATAATGAAATATTTTTTAGCCCCTCATTTATTAATTTTTATTTACTTTTTAAACTCTTCCATAACTAGTAATTTTCGCCGCGAAATTCTCGTTCGAATTTTCTGTTTCTATTGTATGCAATGTACCATATTTATCTGCCATATTAACTGGCATAATGCTGATTCGTTAGTTGGCAATTTAAATTTCGTAAGTCATAGCCATCTTAAAAATACTAGTTGCTAGCATTCAAAAAAGATAAAAAATTAACTAATTCATCAGCAGGACAGATTGGTAGTGCAATGAGTTTAAACTAATAGGTTTGACTGCAGGGTATTTCCATATACCAATACATTCACGTGCAAACACATTATGACTTGTGTGCGCATGTTCATTTGCATAAATATATGTACATACATACATATGTTCAAGCATATGCAGTATGTAAGAAGTGCTCCCACACTCTCCAATTTAATATGACTTTGCTAAGAATCTCTGGTGCCGTCATGAGGATCGCTTTCCAACCATTGTTTTTCTAAGAGATACGTACACATGTACATATACACATATCCATACATACTTAAATAATGAGTTGGATGAGGGGAGTAATTTTCTTATAGTGTACGCGCACACTTTTCCAACTCCTCCAAGATGATGGCGGCAATACGTTGCGCTCAGACAATCTGAAGCAGATCATCTCCCATTCATAATGTAATTTTCCTGCGCCTCTTGATACATTTTACCGTTTTCTTAAAACAACCCGTCGCATTATCGTTTCGATCGCACATCATAACACAACGTGTCGGAATATTCGTGTTTTGGATATAATATGTCCGTTCACATGTACATGGAAATAACAATCGTTAATAAATAATTATTTGCACACCGCCAGCAAATCTAGTGATACAAAAAGTTCTAAATTTAATAAGAAGTGAAAGTGATGCTGCCCTCACCGTATTATCCGACAGGCACAGCAATGAATGAGCTGCATTTAGGTCATCCTGAGTATTTGTGTGCAAACAGCCCGTCGGTAGCTGCTTTGTTATCAAATAACAATGTTGCGGCCGCCGCTTATTACTATCAACAACTGAATCCTTTCCTACGGATAAACAACAATTTCTGGTCGATGCCGTTATCTTTCCTACAAAGTTCACATCGTCCGGAAAAGCCTCCATTTTCTTATATTGCTCTGATCGCGATGGCTATAAGCAGCGCTCCTAATCAGCGACTTACATTAAGTGGCATCTATAAATTCATCATGGAAAAGTAATTAAAATAAAGTGAATAGTAATTTTTGGTGCATGACAGGTTTGATCCAAAAAGCTCTTTAGCTGTCTTTGATGTGTACACATAATCAGTAAAAGCCATATTTTAGTATTGAAGAATAACTAAAGTTGAGAAATTAACGAATATAATCATTTTGGGTGGTTTGAACACAAACTGAGTGGAGGATGTTGTTGAGCCACGTGTTGGAAATCCAAAATTTCATCAAACTTCAAACAACATTAGCTCAATGATAATGCTCAACGAAAAAACCTTAAAAGCAAGTTAATTTGACGAATATTTTAGGTTAGCGGTTCTCAAATTTCTTGGAGGTTGAAACCTTTTCGAAGAGATAAACATTTGATGAACATATAAAATAATCAAAAACTGGTTTCACGTGTGTAGTATTCTTTATTATTAATAATATTAACTGACTTTAACATTTGCACCTAATGGAAGGGAAGAAATAGTTTTACATTTTTCATCGATTGATTGATGTCGGGCTTGATAAAATAAAGGTGAAGTCGTAAATTCTCAGCGATAGTGTGTGTGATATTCACCCGCTTGTGCAATGCTAAAACTTACGAAAAATAATGCCCCGGGTCTCTTTATTCAGTTTGGTTCGTGTGTATCATAGTTGTATGGCTTTTCAATAACACAGTGTAATAATAATCACACCTAGAATCTTATCGTTATGTGAACAAGTGCGCGTAGGTATAAAAAAGTATATTTTTTATTAAAAATTATTTTTCTTCATTTATATTTAAAAATATTTATGGCATGAAAGAAACTGACATCAAAAATGTACTACTCTACTACCTAAAAAATACAATTTCCAATGAAAACCCATAAAAAAAACAAATGGTACCACATAGTAGCTGTAGTTTACTACATAATATACGGCGAGATGGCGTGCGTCTTGATGTTGTCTCCCAAATGGAAGGACCAACAGTTTTAAGCCGACTCTGAACGGCAGAAATTTTTTACGAGGAGCTTTTACATGGCAGAAATATACTCGGAGGTTTGCCATTGTCTGCCGAGGGGCGACCGCTATTAGAAAAAATGTTGGTGTTTATTTTTTATCGACACTATTTTGTCGTTTTATTTATTACTGGAAGCCATGGAGCTTGGCGTCGTCGTATCACTTCTTGTTTGGAAATTGCGGCATCGCGTCTGTTGTTCTTTTGAACTATTCACAGAAAGTTATATGGGGTTATCCAATAAGAGGTGTTTATATTCAAAGAAAAATGCTATTTTTTAATAAAAATAATGGGATGTTTATTTCATTATAAAGAGGAAGGTATGCCGTTAACAGTGGAAAATAACATCAGGCGAATGATGAAGTTCGGAAACGATTGCATGTCCGAATCAAATGCTCCTTATTCATATTGATCATAACGGTATTAATTTCGTACGTAATAATCCATAATGAAAGCGTTCTGATCGAACAACTCTGTTCTCGTGTTTGTTCCGACATCAACTGTCTTCTGCGCATAACGTAGGATTTATTATAAAGATCTCCATGTGCAACTCGACGCATAAGACACTCAGAAATATTAAGCTCCCTCGCAAGACCCTCATTGATTTTGAAGTGTCCTTATAAATAATCGCTTGCACTTATTCAATAGATTCTGCAGAACGTTTCTCGTGTTTTTTGCGTTTTGTAACAGATGCTTCCAATTTACTACGAGCCTTATGAACGAATGAACGAGTGCACTTAAGAAAATTAGAGATTTCGAAATCGGTGTTATTTGCACATATAGCGACGATAACTGCACGTCTCTCACTTCTTGAGTTAAGTTGTAGTCCTCCATGTCTTATCTGAAAAACAGTAAAAACAAAATAATGGTTTCGGGAGGTTATAGCCACATATATGCATATCCTCAACTACCTTTAATAAAATTTTTATACAATATTTATTTTAATTTAGAAGGCCTTTCTATTAGTTGAACTCCGTGAGGGCACTGAAGGTCCTTAATATAATTTATCGACGAACCGATATCAATTAATATACGGAGCTCCCGATCGTTTGGGGCTTTCTTTGTAATAAATGGTATCATCGAAAGTATTTTGTAAGGCGTGTGTTTGTCACTGATACACCCTGCGACAGAACGGTAGCACATCATTGGTGGTTTTTTTGACTGGTTTAAACCATATTTCGTGTTTTTGTTTTGAATATTAATTTTTTTGTATAAAAATATATATTGTTTTCTAACAAAAACCATAAAGATAATTATGAAATTTTATATAGTATTTTATATGTTATATATGTATTATAACAGGAAAATTCCACATACTTCCTATCCCAATTCTACGGTTTGTAATACGAATTTTTAGAAAGAGTTTCCGTATGGCTTATTAAATTTTAGTATAGTAGAGTGCAAGATTGGTGGGTAGGTAGGTGGAATGGTTGAAGTACTACTCTTGCGCTCCCCAAGTATCACTGAAGCGCAATTTTCATACCATTATGAGTTCTCCAACAGGAAGATATCTACAGCCAGCCAGAGCTGTTGATATAATGGAGAAGATTGATGGTATTTAGGTTAGCGCACAGCCCCTGGCTGTCGAAGAAAGGAGCACCCAGTAAGCTTAACCGTCTAGCTGTCAAATTGGAACATTTACATGGTAGCCTTAGTTTTTTCGCGTGAATGCCACTCGTCCAATGGCCGTTAAACACAACTACGAGTTTGTGATTGAATGGCGGGAGTTCCCAGAACTTTCTAAGTCCTTCGTATATTGTACTGGGGCCAAAGGGTTTTCGAAATAGCACATGAAGAAATGGAGCTCCATCTTTTCTGCGCTTTCTGAGAAATATTTTGTGCAATTCTCCTTTAACACAATTTCAATTCAGCAACAATTTCACTTCTGTCTATGCTCCTATGTCTTGGAATCCAAATCAAAGAAATGTTATCTACATACCCAAGAGATTTGATCTCCTCCTTACAGGAGTTTACTAATTTGGATCTGCACCATGATGTCGTCTGAGCCTTGATCCCGGCTTGATTATCGGAGAAAATGATAATATCTCCCTCGCTCCCACGTTTCCTAAGCATTCAGCACCTTGCAGTGTATGATTGAAGTTGAATTTTTATAAATTCTTTCCCTGACGGTGTTATACATTTTCTCCATATAAAAAAAAGTCCTGCATTCGTAAACAATTTTACGTTTATACTCAATAAATTATGCAGAAAACGAATAGGTTCCGAAGCATAATTTATCATATTCCTTCGAAAGCTCGCAATATACTATACTTATGTACCTGGTTACTGTTAACATTTCGTTTTTTAATACTAAAATGAGAACACTCAAAAACTGTGCATCCTGTATGCAAATACATCCCAAATCATAATGCTGCTATTAATCAAATGGTAAAAATTATGTCAAAAAACTTTTGTTTACCTGTGTTTTTACTTAACCAATAACATCTCTGTTATGTAAAGGATTCCAAACAAGTTGCTGACTACCTTATTTTTAAACATTATCACTAAATTTGTACAACTTACAAGCTTTATTATAACTCACAGACCCGACGAACTTCCCCCGCCAAAATTTATTTAAAATTAATAAAACCATTTTTAGTTCTGTTGTAATCAAGGTCTTTTATTTGCACGGAATATAAAAAGGTTGAAGGAATCACGTGTCATGGGAATCGTGAGTTTAAGAACTCCGTCGGGTAATTGGCTGCTTCGCCTGAATTAGTCAGGCGAATGTCAAATCCCAATGAGTGAATTGAAATAATTGCAACTACTGGCACAAACGAAGCTGGACCACAAACATTGACCAAAAGCAAGGGAATGAAAGCATTAACGTTTTTTCGTATGCAAATTATAAATTCATCAAAGTGTGTCAGTATCAGACATTGGAACTGGTTGGTCCTGCTCTCGACACCATTTTTTCGATAACGCATCCCATGTACAAAAAGCCGGACATTTCAATGGAATCTGCCAAATCACCTTTTTGTAGCTCACGTAATGACGCAATTGATTGCCACCAAAAACCGTAATTCCAAAACTAACATGCCGCTGGCCTTGTTCCCGTAATTAATTAACAAACGTAGTTAATGTAAGAAGAAGCTTAATTCTGTCGCAAGACAGAACAGGCTTATACTTATGTGGGTTCCAGGACACTCCGGTGTTCAAGGAAACGAAATTGCCGATGAATCGGAATCAGTTCCACAGAAATCATGAATTGGATCAGCGATTTTGTGACAAGTCCGAACAGAAAACTATCAAACTTTCTACTAAAACTTAAAAGGAAAGACGTTCGGTTAATGGTCAGTATTATTACAGGACACAACCCATGGGGTCAGCATATGACCACCATTGGAATCATTGAGGACCCGATGTACCTGTCTTGCTTGAAGGAGGCGTACAGCACTAAGTACTTGTCCTGACTTTGCTAGAGCAAGGCTACGAATTTTGTGTTCTGATGTCGTGAGAATGAGTAATGAATGAATGAATGAGGTCTGCAGTCGGACCTAATTTGGTATTTTGTGCCCTGAGAATGAGTAATACTCGTTCTCTAAAATTGGAGGATATTTACAGATTTGCCAAAGAAAATGAAAAATTCTCTCGGGACTAACTACCTTTGTCTACCTTTAACTACCTTTCTCTGATACTTTTCTCCTTTCCTCCTTGACTATCTACTCTCTTTCCAGAGCTCTAAATACAATGGGTTTTTTAGCCTGAGTGCTTTAGGAGCCACCAAATCTCTTGGTGATCGACCTTTTCAAAATTTCAGTTAATTGATTTGATAGAGTTGCAGAGTTCTGCACTAGCATAGTCGAAGAGGACACCATCCAGCTATTGTCGACGACAATATTATTTCCTTTTCCCTTCATTTTAATGTTTGCTCTCGGGAGACCGACGCTGATAAAAGGGGTGTCCATCGTTTCAGGATATAGGTATATTAGTATCAACGAGCAAACCGATTGTGGAAAATCAATATTGTGGAAATCAATATTGTGGTAATTACTGCTCAATAAAAATTAGCAAAAATTATTTTCAAGTAAACGTTGATCAAGTAAAGGTGTGCTCGGATTGTGGATGTGTGTGTTATATATTTTGATAGCTCTAGCCTTTTCATATTTATTATTTAAGCTTTAGCTTCAATATATAAGTAATTATATGCAAAGTATATTTGTACTTAACGCCAGAACAACACTTCGAAATTGTATTAATATACTTTGAAAAAAAATCTGTTCGGGAAGTACATAAAGCGAAGTGTTGAAGAAGACGCCGAAATGCCCATTCGTCATCGTTCTCAACTTGTTGGCCTTGTCCTTCGACTACGTGGAAAATTTTACGTAAGGTTTTTGTCTTACGTTCCTATAAAATACAGCTCGTGCAAGAATCGCAGCCAAATGACCATCGTTTGCGTCGCATTCTTGCTTATTGCATAGTCAAAAATTGGACTGATCGAATAAACCATGTCACTCGTAGCCGCGGCAGTCATACGTCGGATGTCATATTTAAAAAATAAATGCCATCAAATTATCTACCAAATTATAATAAAAAAAATTCGATCCAACATATGGATAGTTCAAAGAGAGAAGGATTTCCAACCTGGTGAGATATTAACGATATTATTGTATAAATTTAAGACCCGTTTCATAAGATGGAGAAGGAGCTTTGTCAACATTTGATATAAATCCGTTCCAGTCCTGGAGTTTTAGTGAAGTTTAGTGGAATTTAATAAACAATTTTCTATGAGTGTCAGCGAAAAAATTGTTGCCTTCCCAGGGCTTACTAAACTCTATAGTTTTCTCCTTTTATTTTTCTTCGAAATACTCCATTTAGCTTTCTTTTAATAAAAGAAGAATGCTAGAAAAAGTGTTTTTGAAGTGGCTTTGGTTTAGCTATCTGAAATATGCCAACGTGACCTGCAATCTAGTTGATTGTGGTATTTTATTCTTTATTTATATTTTAATATTTGAAGTAGGCTAGCATTGCGAAAAACCATTGTACTTAGCTTTAATTAATGATTTTTCAATACTTACATTTCAACCCCTTCTAAACGCCTTTTTTAACGAACTTTCATCATACAAGTTTTGAGAAAAGGTCGAAATACCCATTTATGTAGGTAAAAGTTAAAAAATTTACTGGCGAATAATTTTCGTTGAATTCTTTTACAAAAGGTGGCTAAGCTTCAAGGGCCGCTGTTGATTTTGAATAAAATACAATTTTTTTAGAAAATATTGTCATTTCTCTTTATTATGATAATATTGGTACAGCTCAATTACGTATGGAGCAAAATATCGGACAAATGGCCATCCGATGGTCCAAATTTTCGATGACGCTGAGGCATAATTGAGGTTCTATGCCGTTAATGTGCCGAATTATCTCATCCTTTAGCTCTTGAATTGTTGCTGGCTTATCGGTGTACACCTTTTCCTTCAAATAACCCCAAAGAAGGAAGTCCAACAGTGTCAAAACACATGATCTTGGTGGCCAATTGACATCGCCGCGACGTGAGATTACTCGGTGTGACAAGTGGCACCGTCCTGTTGAAACCATATATCGTCCACATCCATATCTTCCAATTTGGGCAATAAAAAGTTCGTTATCATCTCACGATAGCGAACACTATTCACAGTAACTGCCTGATCGGCCTCATTTTGGAAAAAATACGGCCCAATGATGCCGCCGGCCCATAAACCGCACCAAACAGTCACTCTTTGTGGGTGCATTGTTTTTCGGCAATCACTCTTGGATTATCTTCGCCAAATGCGGCAATTCTGCTTATTGGCGAATTCACTGATGTGAAAATGTGCCTCATTAGTGAAGATGATTTTCTTCGAAAAGTGCGCGATATGCATTTTGATTTGAACGCCCGTTTTTATAATAAGCCTGCATAACTTTAACGCGTTGCTCGATTGTGTATCTTTCCATGGTTCAAATGAAATGCAGGAAAAAACTTGACGTTTAGGTGTGTTTCACATTTAACATCGGCCTTGAAATTTAACCACCCTTTAGAAGTCTGCGGACAGAAATTATATTTAATTTCGTTTTAGAGAAAATATATTTGATAAACTATCCGCGCTTTCTCCCAATATTTTAACCCTGCGTAAGAAAATTCAGATGATCTGGACTAGTATTGTCTATGGCAAGTTGATGCCGGAGATATCCTCTTCCATAGTTATTGCGCTTGCTTGTGTTAAGTAGCCAGTGTTGGACAGTGTAAGTATCATATTATAGGGGGCGTAAGCATTTGTTACACCAATTTTTAATATATTTCCAATTTTTAATATATTTCCAATTTTGGTACAAGATAGCCGAAAGCCACACCAGTACCTAAATTGTGGTTTGTTCGTTTGTAACACGCCTTAGTTCCTCCTCTAATAATATTTATATGTAGTTTTTTGGAGAGTACTGATGAGAAATGTTACTTAAATATAAAGTAAAAATGTTTGGTGCAATGAAATGCTTACAAATTTTGATAAGTTATGTAACTTATGGATTATCCGCCAAGAAATTTTTGCTTAGTACTTCAAATTTTGGTGCAACGCTTATCAATGGCTTTGAGTGATATTTTTCTTATACTCACTCACATAGTGGGGTGAAACACACTACTTCTGACTGTAATGGCGGGGAATTACCAAAAGTTTTGCGTATATTTCGATCACCACTAAATAAAACTCATCCAAACTTGGTACACGTATTGCTCCCAGCTCTATAGCTTTAGCTATAACTCTCATTGTCTATGAGTATGTTTTATTCTAAAAATTAACAGTCAGCCCAAAATACTTTACTAGAATATTAAACCTTGGTGGTTTCATTAGAAAAATCATATCATCTCTGTATTATAACTAACTTTTTAAATGTCATTTGAATCCTTAGATTCCCGTATTACCGAGAAAATAAGCAAGGATGGCAGAATTCGATACGTCACAACCTCTCATTGAATGATTGTTTTGTAAAGGTGCCACGTGACAAGAATACCATTGATGATAATGACAGCTCCGGCAAAGGGAGTTATTGGATGTTGGATGCTTCAGCTAATGATATGTTTGAGCAAGGCAATTATCGTCGGCGACGCACCAGACGCCAAAGGCATTGCATGAGAAGTTCAAGCAGCTCTGAAGACGGCTACCAAGTAAGTAGATTAAACATGACTAATTACAAAAAAAAAAGTTTAGTTACTTTTATTTCTACTATTACAGATTGAGAAAAATCAAGTATACGAAGGCACGATTGAGGAATCTCAGTCCACATCTCAAAACGACCTCAATATATTATGCAACAAACACTCTGCACCGATGCCTTTAAACTACTCCGATCGCATCACAGAACTACACAGACAGTATCTGGCTTCGATTGCGCCGTTTAATATACTCTTTCGGAATGACCCACCATCGGTAAACAACGGCTCAGCATTACCAACGCCACAACTTAGCACGCAGCATGACCCACCTTTGCCACATGTATCGACAATAATGCTACCACTTAGTACAAGTCTGGATGCCAGCAGAAATTCATTTCGGGATTTGGACGGCTTCGATCTAACGGGTGGTGCCTATTCCAACAGTAATAGTTCAGTGGACAGCACACGACAAGCAAACTCGTTCTCACCCAGTGCCTTTACACCAATCACTCCAGCTCGAAATAACCCAACTCTGCTGCAAATGACCCAGCCACATGTGCAATCACAACCAAAGATGCTAGCATCTGCATTCACTATCGAGAACATCATAAAGAAAGACTGAAGGACAAATCAAATATAGCTAATACGCAATATGTAACTTATAAAGTCGTAGTTAAAATCATATATGTAAAGAGATTATGTGATATCAATAAAATAAAATAGAAAAAGTATTCTATATGTAGGTATAAATATGAAATATGTATAATTTGGCTGCTTTTATGTGTATGTGTGCACATAACTACTACCCTGTAGGGAAGGTCTGAGCTAGCAAAACAAATTTATAGGTCACAATAGTGCTATTTCGCCACTTACGAACGGCTTAACTTCATGAGCGAGTGGCCACATCTGTCTTCAGAATATGAAAAGTAGAGGCCTCTGATACAGTAAGTGCCCATTTACACAGGGAAACATTTGGAAGGGAAACATTTTGTTTGCGGGAGGACAGTCGCGGAAGAGAGACTATTGTTCTCATCTTGTGTAGATCGGTGAACCCCTTTATTGCAAATTGGCTATCACATCTTGAAGGAGAGTTATACTGAGGTACAACCCAAAAAACGTCCAAGATCTTTAGAGGGTTCCTTGCAACAACAGGGTTCCCGCCATCTTTTTCCCCCGGCTTCCCACCGCTCATCTTGATTCGACGCTAGTGTTACATCCAATCAGCAGCTTTTAATTCCTCCAATTGTCTATTGCGTGTGTCAAGTCAGAGTATACCGAAATGCTACATAAATCAAAGACAATTGTTGTCTTGACAGGTGTGACTTCCAGCTGTGCTCTACCGGAGAAAAGCACTAATACTCGTAGAGCGGCAATGGATGTCAAACGAAGTGTAAATTTGCCCCAACCTCTCGACAGTTCTAAGCGTTTTAACAATCACCGAACCGCTCTTGGAGATAATCGTATTAGGAATCTCAATTTTGTGTCATATTCTATAATTTCACTTCATCGACCCTAATCGTTGCGTGAACGATTTTATTTATTTGGTATATGTATAAGGCAAGAGTCTTATCGACAAGAAGCTGTACAAACGCCCAAACACCCGTGTGTTGTTAAATTTCCATCTTCGTCGGCATAATCTTCCGAAGTAATGAAATTGTTTTCAAAAACTCGTAGAACTCTGCACACGCTAGAGAGTACCCGTTCCACTGTACTTAACAACGTAACAACCTCTAAATTTCTATGAAAACCAAGTAAAATCTAAGTCTTGGCTAACAGAGTTCTAAGAATACGGGTGAAATGTATGAGCACAATTCTACTGCTGAATCCACTATGACGTGGCGGCCGAAGATACTCCCACGATTTTGTCTTTGGCTGTCCAAACCTTGTGATCTATCATCCTTGGACGCTCGTCCAGTCAGTCGTTGTTCAGACCATAGATAACAAGATGCGAGCGCTGTCACAATGTGTGTTATAACTTGTGTCGATGACGCCACACATTATTGTGTATTTTTTAAACAAATATTAGAAATTTTTAGTTTCCACATCACCACCCAAACGGTGTATTAGTGAAGCTGGTGTTGGTTCCCAGTAAGCCTTTATCGCCCGTATACACATACAGCATACAAAATACATATCGCACCCTAAATACAAAAGGGGCACAACTCAAAATTTTCCACACTCGAGCTTGACTTGTTTACAGTAGCACAGAAAACATTATCTATGTAGACTTACACCTGAACAACGTTTGCAAATCGTGCAAATTTATTACGAAAATAATGGTTCGGTTCGCGCGACGCATCGCGCGCTGCGTCCAATATTCGGTCGACATAATCGTCCATCAGAGTCACTAATTCGATTAATCATGGATCGGTTTCGCACCACGTTTGCTCTAGTGGATAATACTCATCCTCAGAGACGTCGTACAGTGCGCACCGAAGACGCTATTACTGCTGTGGAGCAGAGTATCGAAGAAGACCCGAATGAGTCCATCCGCCATCGCGCGCAGCAATTGGAGATGTGCCCATCCACTTTATGGAAGATTTTGCGGAAGGATTTTGGTTTGCGGGCTTACAAAATCCAACTCGTGCAAGAATTGAAGCCGAACGACCATCAAGCGCGTCGCACGTTCGGTGAATGGGCCCAAAACGAGATGGCCACCGATCCCGATTTTCACAAGAAAATTTTATTCAGCGATGAAGCTCACTTTTGGTTGAATGGGTATGTCACTAAGCACAATTTTCGCATTTGGAGTGAACATAATCCACAAGCCATTGCTGAGACGCCGTTACATCCTCAAAAAGTCACTGTTTGGTGTGCTCTATGGCCATAATGTTACAGTCAATGGAGAGCGCTATAGAGCCATGATTAATAACTTTTTCGTGCCTTAATTGGACGATGTTGATGTGGACGGCCTTTGGTTCCAACAAGACGGCGCTACATGCCATACAGCCAACGCAACAATCGATTTATTGAAGGAAACTTTTGGTGAGCGCATTATCTCGCGCCGTGGACCTGTGGCGTGGCCTCCAAGATCGTGCGATATAACACCGCTGGACTATTTCTTGTGGGGCTATGTGAAGTCGCTTGTCTACGCAGATAAGCCCGAGACGATTGACGTCTTGGAAGAGAATATTCGGCGCGTTATTGCTGACATACGGCCCCAATTGCTGCAAAAGGTGGTCGAAAATTGGGACTCTCGGCTGGAATTTATTCGAGCCAGCCGCGGCGGCCACTTGCCGGAAATCATTGGCAAACCCTTATCTTTATAATAAAGCTAAATTCTTGGCCATAACATTAAATTATATACGTTTTATTTCATCTTGAAAACCTAACCTCTAAAAAAAACACCCTTTATGAAGTAAATTAGAAATGTTTTTATTTCAGAGATACATTTTATGTTGAATGACATTTTTGAAAGAAATTTTAATGTTATGCTATTAAGCATAAACTATTACGGCATACGGTTCCACGCTATCGAAACGACCCGGGTTTATATCCGGTCAAGGACTGTCACTCCAGTAGTATTCCCCAAACTTTTATGGCGGAAATTTACATATATTTCTACAACAACAGAGACCACAAATTTAGAAAATTTGAATTGATCAGCTCTTAAAAAATTATGTTATATTTTTTATTACGACTTTTTGAAAGCAATCCCAGTACTCGCGAATCACTGCAAAGGTCAAATATTTCACCAAAAAGAACTTGTCAGATGATTTTTCCTACTTTCATAACTTTGAAATTGTTTAAGATAATAGACGTTTCCTTTTTTCCAGTCAGACATGATTGCATAGTTATGTACGACAATAATCCCCTCTTCACACCCTCCAAACAAAAACTAAACCTGGCTGTGTTCGTAAATGCAACATGACTTGCAGCATAAGCATCAGTGGCAACACTGCAAGTTTGACATTTGATACTTCTTATACAATTTTTGACAATTTGCAAATACGTTTGTTTGCATTTTTGAACGCGTATAATACTAAAATGGAAATTTTGCTGAATCTAACACTAGACGAAATTTGTGAGCAAAGAAAAGAAAGATTTTCTTTAAATTTAAGAAAAAGAAGGCTATTGAAGTCAAAGAGAAAAATGTTTAGTACAAATGTTTGTCTTTAAAAAGAAAAATACCTAAAAACAAATCGTTTATTAAAACAATAAAGTCGTTTCCCGAGGACCTTTTCTATTCCCATTTCCGAATGAATTCGGCCACTTTTAAAGTAAGGTTTTATAAGTTTTATGAAAATTAATAATTTATAGTTTCACTTTAACAATTTGCTGTTGGCGGAGTCATTGAGTGCCTTGTACCATAAACTTCGTCGAAGTCCTCAAAATACCTCCAGGATGTAGCTTCTCTACCGGAAGAATTATTTCTTTTCTTAATGCGCTTGTTCGTTACCAAGAGATTCAAGCATTTTCTCTGCGCTGTGGTGCTGCCCAGTCTTATATTGGGATTTACATTTTTAACTTCGGTCACAACTTTCTTCCACAATACATTTTTTTTCCTTCTACCCGATTTAAACTCGTCCACCATATTCAACCGTACTCTCAGCAATAACTGTGTCTCCGCATTACTGAGATTTTCACCATAAATTTAAAAATAATAATTTATACAATTATTATTAACATAATTTAACTAAATTTCAATACAAAAATTAAAATAAAACAGTTTTGCTTACTTTTCATCAGACATCGTAGTTAAATGCAGTAAACAATTTTTTGATAGAAATTATGAGTGACAACTGATAGAATTGTTGTCTTTTTGAACGCTTGATTATTGCAGTGCTGCAATATTGGCATTTCTGAACGTTCTGTTTGTTATGCAATTGTAGTTTGCGCGTCGTGTTGCATTTACGAACACAGCCCCTATCTTTCCATAATTATATCACAGCGTATTTTGTATACGAATGAGCCAAAACACCATCTTTTATAATATAAATGGGTGAATAGATTTACTGGAATTATGGTGAACTATAGCAAAAATTCATTTCAAATTCAAAATAAAGCAGGAACTAACCAAATAACCAAAATAAAAAAATTACCCTACATTTGCAAATATTTTTGCACGGTTAAAAAAATCAAATTCTCGACACTAAAATATTTAAGGTAATTATGATTTCCATTTTCCAATCAGTACTCAACCAATATTTTTATACCTAACATCGTGCAGTACAACACCTTTTCAAATCATATAACAAACTAACCGAAAAATTACAAATGTATTAAAGATTGTATTTTCCAAGATTTATTAATTCATCATTTCTAACCAAAAATTCAATTAGCATGTTTTAATCTTTAAATTTTTTCAGCTTTCTTTACATTTTTGACGGGTGCTGCCTTTTGTGATGCTAGGACAGCAGAGGCGCGACGCAGAGCAGCCTGAAATAAATACAAAAAAACTGGTAAATAGGCGTTCAGATTGATATTTCATTTTATAAGGGGGGAAATTACAATCAGTATGGTTTTTCAACAAAATTATTCTGCGATCTTGGTGTGTAGCAAAAAACAATGTCTCATCACAATAGAACTTAATTGAGTTAGATTTATTATCTTCAACATACCTGTGTCAGATCTTTGCGGTATTTAATACCAGTCAGAAGATTCTTTAGCTTTTTCAGCGATCTTCTTGGACCAGCCTTAAATGTTACACTAGATGTGTTCTTTGCAGGGCGGTGAGCATTTTTGCTCTTTTTCAATACAACAGAAAATCCTTTCTTATCAGCAGCAGGTACAACACCAACTGTCTTCTTGTGGACCAAACCACTGTAGCGGTAGGAGCTTACATTGGTTAAATTGCTGGCTTCCTAGAGAAAAGAAAGCTTCAGTAAAACATCGTAATCAAAGTTTTTCGGACATGCACGCACCAATCAGTATGTATGTCACTATCATATCGTATTCAAATATCATTGTGAATTTAATAACATCACGATTATTAATATTTTGTAAAAATATTCTGGGCATAAAATACTTACCGTGCTGAAAGGTTTTTTCACATCCCGCTTTTTCAGGAGAAAAGAGTTGTTGTTGCGGATGATTAACCAGTTCAGGTGGGGTGATGTGGTCTCCATCTCAAGTCTATAATACATACAAATAAAAACACAAAAAATAGTTAAATACAAATATTATAAATGCTACTAGAGTTAAACCAATATTAAATATTTTATCAGTCTTGGGTGATGAATTATAGTCTTCAAGAACTCTTCTGTTAATTCAATCATCATTGAAATTACTAAGCAGACTTCAGTTGACACGGGAGTACATTGTACAATGTGCCAATCACGTGTGAAAATATATTGTAAAACTCAATTACCAATGCTTTTTCAGTCGTCTGCTTATATTGCACCTCACTCTGGAATATCCATTTTAATACATTCTTGTTATTTTGCAACATCTTCCACGTGCCAACTGATGTACTCGCCGACAATTAATAAAATCTCACCTTTTTCTCTTGGAAACGATGACGAAAAGAAATAGGAAGTGCCATATCTAAAATGAAGTTAGCTGCTGTTACATGAATGTCAAATAAGCAAAATGGGAAGGGTCAGGAAAGCGCTGAATTAGACATAACAGAGCGGCACAAGTTTTATATATAGTATTTTATTTATTTTGTATTATGAATTCGTTCAAAATCATTTTTCAAACTTCCTCAATGGGCGAACTCATTATTTTAAAAATCCAATATTACTAGTTCTTCATTATGCATTATTATATTCAAATTTTCAAAAAGAAAATATTAAAAAAAATATATTTCGCAGTTTTCCAGAGAATAAAATGGGTGTAGAACATGATTGATCTGAAACAAATAACAAGAACAGAAAAAAAAACACATTCCCAAGGCAGCCGGTTCAACGTACCTCAACGGCTCGGGATTTTTGCCGACCAAGAGCTAACGCCTCTGTAAACTAGCACAGTATTGTCTGCTGATCCTAACGCCTCGTTTATCGCCGCTGAAGCAGCTCCATGCCGCATGACTGATCCTACTACTTCTTCTTTTTTATTTCTGCTGCGTTTGAAAAAGACGGCTCCACTTGCCAAAGTCCACTTCATTTGTTCGACGGTGTATTCTGGGAACCTAATTTTTTTGCGGCAATTTATTTCAAGTTTTCTTAACGTTTTGCAGCTTCAACTCCTTCAATGCTTTCGATTTGTATTTCGGAAATTGCAGCAATGGTGACTATATGACTTCAAATAAAGCATATACATTCACAATCCGTCACGGGATTAAGTCCGACTGTAACAAGTCTCGCTAGGCGTCTCTGCTTTGCGCGAGCTTTCTCTAATTTATTACACCAAGCGATGATAGGGTTCCCTCAACTTGATCTTTCCATTGGAGGCATGGTCTTCACCTTCGTCGTTATCCTCGAATTTACAATCCGAAAACCTTCTTTGCTGGAGCTTCTGCATCCATACGCTCGACGTGGCCCAGCCAGTGCAAGCGCCGAATATTAATGCGCTTCACTATATCCACCTCGTCGTAGAGTTCATACAGCTCGTGGACCGAGGATTTTTTCTCTAGAATACCCCAATAGCTGCTATATCAGTCTGCGATAGAACCCTTGCTTCAGCGCCATTGCAGATGAGTGCCTTGTAGAGTGTTAGGTCTCTGATCTCGAAATATTATTGACGAGAGTCGACCACACAGGTAATTTGCTAACCACTACTTCAGTCCCGGTAGGAGATTATACTCCCGTGTGGGAGTACGGTACACTTTATGGAAACAATGTTGATGAGAGGCAGCTCGATATCACCTGACCGGACAGCTATTCCTTGACATTCTAAGGTATTGGCCCTGCGATCGATGCCTACATCGATAAGCCGATATTGGACTATGCTAGGCCACCGTCACGATCTCGCTCACGATCCTGACGGTGCACATTGTAGCTCACACTGGAGATCATGGAGAAACTACTGGGGTGTATTCTTTTTTGGACCGCAGCTATCAGCTGTGCCGGCTTATGAGATCGGTTACCTCGTCGTATTTTGTTCCAGTTCGTTTGCAGTTAATTTGTAGAAGCTTAAAATTCCTCGGTATGAGGGGCGAGTTTTGTGTTTCGGGGTGTGAGGGACGCGAGAAGGTTATCTGCGTAGGTCCTGCTGTACATACCGCTGCTGTTGTTGGGCTAATGGTGGGAGGCGGCCGCGCCAAACCAGGCGATAGCAGATGCAGAGCTCTACAACAGAGGGGCAAATATGCTACTTGTACACTCTTTGACGCTGCGTAGGCCAGAGCATCTTCGAAAATGGTACATACCAATCATGAATTGCACTGATGCCTCGTTGCGAGATATTCTGATCTCACACGCAGTTGGCCCTCAAACTGGAATTGGAAGGGAGTGCAGAAAGAAGGGTGAGTGATGTTGCTCTGGTGAGCTCCGAGGAGCTGTGAAGGTTTTGTTTGAGGTGCTTGATAGAAGCACCGACGCATTTTGCGGCGTAGAAGCCGTAGAGGCAACGTGCGCCTAGTGGTGAGACAAACATGTGGTCACATACCGTGTGGACCACTCCCTGTGGGTCCTAAGCCCTGCGCAGGTCTTCAGATATCACCACCCGTAGCATTGATTACATCTAACTGAAATTAGGTTTGGGTGGGATCATCTTTGGCAAACGAAGCGGAAATAAACTTCGACAGGGGTAGTTTACTGGGCGGAAGCCCTTGGGGTGCTGTCATGAAAATGTCAAAAGTGTGATATCCACCTTTGCTGTTCAAGCTGCAAAAACTATCTATATATGTATATAAAAATTAGGCCGAAAAAAAGTGTGCGTTTGTCCGGGGTAATCTCAGCAACGCGTGTAAGGAAAACAATGAAAGTTTCACACATTGTTGGTGTTGCTTTGGCAAAGGTTTCTGTGCAGTTTGGTTGAAATCTGATAACGCGGGTGTGTGCGATGCGTCGGTTAAGTGAGTGTGTTTTTGCTATTTGCCGCACGTATTTTTTGTACAGCACATAGCATTCATTAGAGTTAATACATTTTGGTCGTGTGTGTCTTGCCCGATTATTATTAAATTTGGTATATATATGTATATATTTTTCCACGGTGAAGGTTAGTATAATATGCTTCTTGATTCCACTCGCCAGCAGGTGGCGCTGCCGAAGGCTAAAACGTGGACCCGGGTAACACCCTAGGATGTGTTTTTACATTGTGGGTATCAAATCAAAGCAGAGTATTTTTTAGATCTCTGAGTGACCAGGGTCTCGAGATATAGCCGAAAAGGTGGAATAGAACAGTTCTCTTCTCCTTCTCCGCTTTTTCGCACACGTAATTGTACGATGCCACATAAAAAGTCACTGGAAGTGCTTGATAGGACATTACGAGATTTAGGTAGTAAAAATGAAATGTTTGGTCGTGCCTTAGTGCTGCTGGCAGGTGATTTTGGACAAACACTGCCTGTTATTCCTCGAGCAACTGTAGCAGATGAATTGGTTGCATGTTTGAAATCATCATATTTGTGGAGACATGTTCAAACACTCAAACTAACTACAAATGTACGTGTTCTTATGCAAAATGATCCATCAGCTGCTGAATTTTCACAGCAATTATTGTATATTGGAAAAGGCAAAGTTCCTGTCGATAATTTAACTGGCTTAATAACTTTACAACCAAACTTTTGTCAAATAAGTCAAACGAAAGAACAGTTAATTCAAAGTATTTTCCCAAATTTGCCTCAAAATTACAAAAGTCATGATTGGCTTAGTGAACGAGCCATCATGGCTGGCAAAAATAAAGATGTGAATGAAATGAATGCGGCTATTTTGGCTAACATACCAAGTCCAGAACAAACATATCGATCCGTTGACACTGTTACAAATCAAGATGATATTGTAAATTATCCCACTGAATTTTTGAATTCCTTTGATTTACCTGGATTACCGCCACACATGCTAAACTTGAAAATAGGAGCACCGATTTTTATGTTGAGAAACATAAATCAACCGCGACTATGTAATGGCACTCGATTAACAGTTAAGAGATTGATGAATAACGTCATTGAAGCAACAATTTTGAATGGAAAATACTCAGGTGAAGACGTTTCAATACCGCGAATACCAATGATACCATCGGATATGCCGTTTGAATTAAACGTCTTCAATTTCCTGTTCGCCTTGCATTTGCGATTACTATTAATAAGTCACAAGGCCAAACTTTATCAATTTGTGGTATTGATTTAGAATACCCATGTTTTTCTCATGGCCAACTTTATGTTTCATGCTCAAGAATGGTAAGCCATCGGTATTGTTCATTTATTCAACAACGCATGGAAAAACGAAGAATATTGTATACCAAAGAGCGTTAGAATAAAAAAAGTAATAAAGTAAATCACATCAAACGTTTTTTAATTGCTACTACTATTTAAAACTTCTTTCATTACTATTCATGCACGAGAATTTTTATAAAATACACACAGTATTTTTCGGCTTAATTTAATTAATTAATCTAGTTTTTTTTAAAGACGACCAGCGGAACGGGCGGGCTTTCGCTAGTTATATATATTATTACCATAATAAATAAGAACTATATTTTTTCTCTTACCTACATTTCATTTCTTTCCTTTTAATAATAAAAAACAACTTGCTGCATTAATTTTAAAGCATTGCTTTAGTTTTGGCTTTAACCAACATGAGTGCCGTAAGGCATCCTTTCTTTTTTGTTGTCTAGTTATAAATTTGCGTAAAAAAATATATTTACTACATACTAATTTTTCGATCTTAATTTAAAATTTACCGGTTGAGGTTTAATTTCAGTATTTATTTAACCTTTTCGTTGTGAATGCTGATTCCTCACTTGAGGTACTGTTAGCGAACAACGGATTAGTTCTAAACTTGGATAATTTATGTATAGTAAAAAAATACAATTTTTGATTTTTGTTTTTTAATCTTAATGTTTTATAAGTTTCCGTTCTTAATCTAGTTATAAAGTCTTACGTTGATCTATATAATATAGTTAACTTGTTTTGGTTTTCCTTTTTTCATTTATTTTCCAAAGTTCCATTGATATCAATTCAGAGCATTGAAAGAAACAGTAACAACAAAATGACAATGCCAGATAATTGCCAAAGCCAGAACCGTAAGCGTTCATTATTAAATAAACACCCATTTTGGGACTGCCAATAAAGAAAACGTTGGAAAAAGCTGCTACGATAAAAAGTTGGCTAAATACTAGTGCATGAAAACGTTGTGATATTTGATGGCCCAATTTCTCTTCAATCATTCTTTTATAGAACTCAGAACGCATTGCATACTTCAATATTTTTTCCGCAATTAAACACCAAAAATTCATTACTGTCCAAATTAGTATATCAGTCTGACAGCCATGCCACATAAATACAAAGGCAAAAGTAAGCACAGTTGACACGAATTTAGAGTAATCTGCCATTACTAGTGGATGATAAATGTAATCGAAGAGAAATTCATATAGACCTTGATCAAAACGCTTCCACATGTTCGAATAATAATGTACATGCCCGATGCACTGTGGCTTGCTAGGCGGTTGCATTCCATCGTATCGTGCGAAAGCAATTCCTATTCCATACTTTACAAGATACGTCATGAAAAAGAATTGACCCAAGAAATAACCGATTGCGTGTCGTCCAAAGGGTGACTTCACGAGTTTTGCTGTTTCGGGGACCATTGCAATGTAATGCACAAATAAATAACGCATTCCGAGATCCAAAATTAGCCACCAGAAGAAAATCCGCACTAATTCCCACACAAAAGTCTTGAGTTCGCCAGACAATCCTTGCGGCTTCATTTCGCTTGACATTCCAATGAAACGTTTATAATCTAAGAATGGACCGTTTGCAAGTGTTGGAAAATATAAGGTATATCCCAGAAAATGTGTAAATGTGGTTACATCTAAAAGTTCTTCCGTTTTGAATTGTGAATCGACGCAAAACTGTGCAAAACTACAACAGCGCAATAATGTCCAAAACAGTATAACGCTGAGTGTATAAAAAATGCTCTCTTCATCGCTGAATTTAGCTATATAAAATGCTAGAATATTTAAAATTGCAACCCATAATGCCGTTGCGAACCATACCATCTTCCTATTGCCACTATATGACACCGAATAGAAAGTTATTAGCATTGCCACAACAAATACCATCATATTCAATGGAAGTATACTCAACAGTGAAGGAATTGATACACAGGCGAAGACGATACCCATCTTGTTTTCACTTAAAAATGCTCGTGAGGTGGTGGTAATTACAGCATGCAATATGTACCAATGCCAGTTAAAACGCAAGTAATCATTAAAAATGTCCAACTCGTAATTATAAGGGTCACGTGTATATCCTGAGTGCTCTTGTAATACTTCACGTAATTCGAACAATGTCCATAAGCCATAAATGAGGTAGGCAAAGTATACCCCAAAATATAAACACAATTCACGCCGGTAAAAGTGAAACCTCGGTAATTGATCCATTTCCTTCGGTTGGGTATACATAACTCCCACTTTTTTATGAATCACTTTGATAATACTGATTAGGTTTTTCGAGGAGGCCTCTCAGGAAAGAAAACATTTTGTTGACGGGATTTGGATAGCCTTAGTGATGGCCGGATCCGGATTGATTTAATCGATTGTTCAAACGGTTCAAACATTTTGATAGTTTTCGATGTTTTCTCTCGAAGTCGAATTTGCGACGAACTGCAAGTCATGTTTAACAAGGCACTTCGACACTAAATTTTTAATTACTTTAAATAATTAATTTCAATGAAATTACCATTAGAGACAGCGTATTGAATGAAGATGGGAACTGAAATATTTTAAGTCATGTATTGCCGACACTTGCGAAACAATGGCTTTTCAATTTGCATGTCTAATAGCCAATTGATATTTTTTGTGACGGTAAAAGTACGTACACATATGTATTACCAATAAATCAACCAAATTAATCTACCCGTTCACATATGACAGATTACCTGCAAAATTGATTGATTGAAATTGCGCATCTGGCTGCTAATAATAAACAGTTGGAGGAAATCCGTATGCGACGTTTACTGAGGTTGCAAAAAATTATGCAGCAATGCGCATTGGAAATTCTATATTACATTTTATAATAAGTAAAAGGAGGGCACACGCTTTTTTCTGTAAAATGAATCCCTAATTAATAATATTTAACATATATTTTACTAGAAATTTGTTTAAAGACCTGTTTTCTCTGCCGCCATCCATTTCATTTAGTTTTTATTTTGCTGTTTCTCCTTAAAGGGTTGTATGTAAAAAAATATCGTTATTATCTAAGATTATTTTATAATCTCAGATTTCGGGAGAGGAATTTTGTATGGGAAATCGCGCTTTTTAATTACGGATTTTGAGTTAAGCGCGAAAAAGTAGATCATCTGCTTATATGTGAACGTATTATTACATTGGCAGCATCTTTGATCATTTTAGTTTGCCAGACAGTGCATTTATTTTCTTTGTAAAAAAGGATTCACCCAGAATCTCAGCGTCCTCCTTTCAAATTCATCGTATAAATCAAAAAATGCTTTCAAACAATCAGAGCGAGAGCATAACTTATTGACTTACTTGACGGCATTTTCAAGATGACGATAACATGACATGCCAATGACCTCATTCAGTAAAATTTGACAGTTGTTATAAAATGAACAATTGAGAGTCGAGATGCTGTGTATGGTAAGTTAAAGTAATATATTAGCTAACAATCGACGCTAACGACCAAAGCAAAAACGTTTCCGCGACAGTCGGTTCTGCGTTACCGAAACGACCCGGATTTATATGCGGCCAAGGACTGTCACTCCAGCAGCATTCCCCGTATGTAAGTATGGGGAATGTTTATGCTGCTACAAGAACAACAACAACCAAAACAAAAACCAATTCGAGGTGGATTTATTAATAAATCGTTCCCAAGTTGAATTCTACACCTATGATACTTGGTATTGTTCTATTATACTATTCTTTACCTAATTTGTAATGTAGCGATTTCGACAAGTTGTGTATTCTCTTCTCGCAATAATGTATTATTAATTACACCTGCGTCAGAGCTGTTATATTTTTGTATTACAAAACGCGGGAGGGAAATTAACAAACAAGTACTACGCTCATCGCTTTAGAAAATTAGCTCAAAACTTGATTTTGGTTGCTATTTATTTCGTTCTTTGATTCAACCACTTATCTCGACGCACTACGATTTCAGCTATTACTTCCATGCCGTCAGCTACAATTTGCATTCAGCTACGCAAATGCAGTTAGTAGCTCAGATATTTCGAAATTTTTACTGACTGTTTTGTTAAAAGCACTATAACTGATCGTTTGACACATTTACCAGAATTTATCAGAAAAAATTTCCCGGGCTAAAACTTATGACTTCTAGGAGAGATATCCTTGTTTAATCTCTATTCTACGATTTCTTTTAATTTTTTTTTATACGGGGCCTATTTCCAGTAAATTGTGGTAAGAACTTACCATCGTCAGTAAAAGTTATCTGGTGTCAATTAGATTCCTTTGTGAACATGAATTGCAACTTCTTGTATAATCTGTCATAATACTACCCTGATTTAAAGGAAGTTGACAACTCTTATTTTTTGTTTATGTTGGCAGTACAACCCTGTGTTGCACACGTGCGATCAAGAAATTTGATTTTTCTGAAAGGTGGAACAAAACATCAAGTTTGTGTCGGGAAATTAGGAAAAATTTTCGTTCATATATAAATTTGTTGAAATAATGTACTAAAATGGATATCGTAAAGGAAGTGTTAGAAAAACAACAACGTGCATTGGAAAAATATAAACCAATCACTGTAGATAAACATTTGGAAGTCCGACTAGATATTGGTTCTTTACTGTGCACTGACCCAAATGATTTGGATGCGAATGAACTTAGGTAAAACAAATCAAACTAAAAAATCAGTGATTATGAATTTTTTTCTTGTAGAAATAACAGAGAGCAGTTCTTGCTTGATGTAACGCGTGACAATACGCAGTTGCTTATTAATGCAATTTGGGATCTTCCGACTGAGCGCGTTGACGAATGCATTGTGGCGCAGCTACCGGAACCAACTACTATCTTGCCTCGTCTGCGGAAGGTGCCCGGGCCTAAGCCTTTAACAAAATGGGAGAAGTTCGCGAAAGAGAAAGGTATTAAGAAGAAAAAGAAGGACAAGAAAAAGTACGATGAAGTACTTGACGTAAGTTTTTCGCGCTTTATCAAAGAAAATAACTTTAGGTCTAATCTTGTATTAATATTCATCAGAAATGGGTGCCAACATATGGATTTAAACGTGCGGATGCTGAAAAAGAAAAGGAATGGGTCATAGAAGTGCCCAAAAATGTTGATCCCAATGAAGATATGTTCCAGAAAAAAATTGATTTGCGTAATGAAAAAGTGGCCAAGAATGAAATACAACGCATGAAAAACATTGTACGAGCAAAAAAGGTAGAAGTACCGCGTGGTGGATATTTCGGTCCAGAGGCTGCTTCCTCGGGGCAGTTGCTTACTGCAGTAACTGTTGCTAAGTCATCTACAGCCTCCGTTGGAAAATTCCAAAATAAATTACCCAAGGAAAAGGAAGCGCGTGGTATTGGTGTAAAAGAATTGATACCTGGAGCGAAACGTAAAGCATCCCACATCGGTCCACAGCCAGAAAAGGAGGTTAATTTGGATTTGATTAAGAGTGTACTTAATAAAAAACCGAAATATGACATTGAAAAGGCGATTTCTATACAAAAGAATGAAAGTAAACTAGAGTAAGTTCAATATTTAAATATCCAAAGGGATAATTGCATAATATATTTTAAATATTACAGGAGGGAAGCTGATCCTACTAATAACGTAAAGAAGGGTAAAAAAGGAAAAGGAGGCAAGAGAAGTAAAGGCCACGGTAAAGGTGGGAAAAAACCTAAAGGCGGACGTGGACAGCGTGCGCCTGGAAAAAAGGTTGCTGTGGGTAGAAAAAGGCGATAAATATTTTTTGTACATAAACTAATTAATTTTATATTTAAGTAAATATAAGTTAATATGAAAAAAAACCAACAATAATGAAAACATGTTTTTATTTATTTATAGAAGTTGTAAGAACTAAAGTATTCGTTAAATGCGTTTGACACGTGGACTTAGTACTAATATCACAAGTGTATGGACTCAATTAACTTCTTGAACAATGTTAAGGAAGCTTTGCTTCAAATATACTTATGAATATTATTTTCTAGTAAAAACTAAGTGTAAAGATTCATAGCCTTGATGAGTAACGGGAATTCACTGATCTTCTTAAAATACTCGAACGAAATTCTCCCCGGGTGGAAGATCGAAGCGATGCTCCAGTTTGTGTTGAACGGACAAAGTTTTGTGGTCGCACTTCTCCAGTGGTGTGTTCATCCAGTTTTTTTGTCAAGCACGGGAAATCCCAAATACTTTGTCCTCGTCCAAAATCTTCACCATCTGCTAGAGATTGTGGAAGATCGTGATTCAGCGTTTCTGGTAATAGTAAAGCTAGTAAACCGCCAATGATTCCTAAACCACCCAGAATAATAAGCGGCATAGCCGGAGAAACTTTTTCTAAATACACAACAAAGGGAGCTATAATACTCGCAACGTAGCCCATAATGTGAATGAAGGCGACTCCTTGGGCTCGGACGACAGTCGGCAGAATTTCAGCGGCATATTGCAAGCCAATGTTGTATGAAATATTAACAAAGAAACGGCCCATAATAGCTAAAGAGGCAAAGTAAATCCCAGGCGGTACAAGTGTAGCGAGCAAACTGAAAATACCACTGGCAATCATAGAGCCACATGCCAACCAACGACGCCCCCATTTGTCTAGTATTAATGTAAGGATGCTATCTGCCGGGAATTCTGTAAAGCAAGCCACAGTAAATGTGAAGAACACGTTCACTCCCAGTGAGCTCACATTTCGCACATGACCATCAAATACTAATGAAATTGCCATCCAAATTACAATAAGCAGAAGTGTGGTTCGTCGCAAACGAGGTGTTTTAAAGAGATCTAAAATTGAATAACTACTATTTTTCGTCTCTTCCTGCTTCATTTTCAAACAACTGGCACTGAACGTTTGATACGTTCCTGTGGGCACGTGCTTTCCATTCACTTTTTCGAGTCTCTTCAATATAGATATAGCCTTATCCACTTTGCCCTGTGATACAAGCCACCTGTAAAGAAATCAAATCAGAATTGTTTAAATACGGACATATGCACATATGTATATGTATGTATGTATGCACATACCTTGCCGACTCTGGTATAACGAAAGGGGTTAATATAACCAAAATAAGAGGGGCAGACGTGACGATGGCAAATAATTTCCAGTTTGCAATAAAATACGCAATCCAAGGTAGTAAACAGGCTGCGGCAGTAAAGAATAACGCTATTGACATATTGGCGACAAATGTGCGATACCTAGGGCCAACATACTCAAGTACTGAAATGAAAGAATTTGCAAGGAATTAATTAAATTACAACTCATTTGGGTATGTATACAGATACGTATGTATATATGTAAGTGCATATTTTTAAAATATTTTATTTATTTAACCATACTATTTTTACAATGTTATATATACATGAAAACGGGGGAGCGCGACCTTTAACGCAAGTTTTTTTCAACTTTCATACTAGTAAAGAATTTTTGCAGTTTATGTACAATGTACATATGTAGGTATGTATATACACATACTTGTTGGTCTTAGCAAGGTGTGAAATTCAATTCTTTGTTTGTCAAATTTTCACACGCAATGCACTACGGGTCAGAAGACTCAAGTGAGTAATCAAAACTCTGTAATCCCAGGAGAGGGTTACAAAATCAAGTCAAACCACGTTTCTAATAGTTCCCTGAGTCTCTGGGTATGGATCTGAAGTCAAAATTTTAAAAATCTAAATTTTTAGTGGTTTAATAATCGGTTGCACCAATCAATTTTGAATTTTAAGAGCCTGATACATTTTAAAATTGATTTGGCATAACAGTGGATAATTTTTTAAACTCAGTTAGAGCCTGTTGGGCATTTAAAGTTAGTGTTACCGGAAAGCATAGTTGAACTAGCACTGAAAAACTGGCCGTTAGAATATGGTTCTCTTTTTGGGGTTTTGATTTTATTACGAAAAAAAACAAAATAAATGTATTTTTTTATGTACGCTCGTATGCATATCTACATACTCGGAGCGTATGAAGAGTGAAGTACTATAAGAAAACAAGCAGAATTTCTTTGAAGACTCCCAGGTGCTGTATTTGTATACACATACCTACATGCAAAGGGGTACAAAAACAATGTAACCCAACAAAATGATAACCAATTTAATCGATTCCACGACAGTCGGTTCTACGTTACCGAAACGACTCGGATTTATATCCGATCAAGGACTGCCAATCCAGCAGCATTCCCCATATGTAAGTATGGGTAAGTAAGGGGAATGTTTATACTGATACAACAATAACAACAACATAACCAATTTAATGATCGCTACCAATTTAATCGAAATTTGTTTACATACGAGCCGCGTGAGGGTTGAAAATCATTTAAGACTGCTCTAACTCTAAATTTAAGATTTCGTACATAATAAAAAAAACGCGAAAAGGTGATTATTAAATTTATTTAATAGTTGGTAGACCTATTGATTTATTTCATAATGAAATACAATTATATACAGGGTGAACGATATGAAGTGTTACCAGCTTCACGCTGCTTGTATCTGTAAAACAGCTCATGACATCAACGTCAAAAATGTTCTAATGACAGTTCAATATATTGTTTATAAGCCATCAAAAGTAAAGGGGTTTTCAATTGGCGCGGGTCGATTTTGGCGCCCTGTGGCAGCCATTTTGTTTTGGTGACATCTGTCAAATCTTTTGTTTATTATTCAGTTGTTTATGCCAAATCATCATGGCAAGTTACACGATTAAACAGCACGCAAACGTTGCGCGCATTGCGCCCATTTTTCGGTAGACGTGGTGGCCGTTCCAATTCCTTATGGCCCATATTGAACCTACGTGCCACACAACAAACGTGATTTTATTCCATTTCAACATCTACCCGCCCTTATTAAAAAACCCTTTATTTGCGTCTCAGTTTTGTTGAATTTTTTTTTTCTGTGATGGAATTCAAACGTAATAGTGTGATCGCGTTATATTTGGCTGGAAAATCACAACCAGCCCTTGTTCGTGAGCTCAGTCACCTCAAAGTGAATAAAATGTTTGTGTATCGCACTATAAAACGTTACAATGATACTGCAAGCATTGTAAAACGCTATGCAGGTGGACCAAAAAAAAACCGCAACAACGCCAGAAATGGTTCGGAAAGTGAAGGCTCGACTTAAACGAAATCCACGTCGAGGTGGAAGAAAAATGGCCAAAGAACTGAAAATATCGCAAGACAGTATTCGACGCATATTGAAAAATGAGCTCAAGGTCAAAGCTTACAACTTCCAAAAAGCACACGATCTTTCACCCCAGCAAAAAAAAGTTCGGTGCGAAAGATCAAAGGAGTTGTTGCGCTTGCACGAACGTGGGAAATTTCCTAACATTGTGTTTTCCGATGAAAAAAATGTCTCAATTGAGCAGTTCATAAACACTCAAAACGATCGTGTTTACTTGACCGAACGCTCATACGGGAATTTGAGCCTACGTATGGCCACTCGAAGCAATTTCCCATCGCAAGTAATGGTTTGGGCCGCAGTGACCGCTGATGGACGCTTTCCAATCGTTTTTATCGAGCCTGGTGTCAAACTGAATGCGACTTACATATTATCGGGAAAATGTTTTAGAAGCTGCTTTAGAGCCGTGGGCACGCAAACATTTCGGTCGTAGACCATGGACGTTCCAACTGGACTCGGCACCGTCTCATAAAGCTCGTTTGAACCAAGAATGGTTAAAAAATCATGTTCCACACTTCATTTCGTCCACACAATGGCTTTCGAATTCGCCAGACGCAAATCCGAAGCTGAGGACTAAAAAATATGCCAGTATGGATGCGCTGAAAAAAGTGATTATACGAGAATGGGCCAAAATACCTCAAGATCACATTCGTGCAGCATGCAACTCATTTTTTGACCGTTTGAAGGCTATAGTCAAGGCTAAAGGTAGTCATATCGAGCTAAAGTGAATATATGTTAAAATTGTAATCATTTTTGAACAATTTTGTCTTTGAAATCGATAAAAATTAATTTTGCACAAAAAAGTTATGGTGTTTTGAATAGGTAACACTTCATATCGTTCACCCTGTATATTCTTACTATCTATGCATGTATAAATAGGAACAACGAGTTTGCGAAAGATTTGGAACTAAGTTTTTCAGTACCGCTTCAGTGAATTAAAGTCGACTTCTTTGACATTATTGAGTTCACTCATGGTTCGCGCAATGGGTGTATTCATAGCATAATTGAATTGTTCAATTGCAAATAAAACATGACACATAAAAAGGCGCAAGTTTCTAACAGGTACAGGCATATCTTGAGATATCCGTACAATCAAATTCTTCTTCTTCTTAATTGGCGCGATAACCGCTTACGCGAGTATCGAGTTTAACAAAGCGCGCCAGTCGTTTCTTTCTCGTGCTAAACGGCGCCAATTGGACACACCAAGTGAAGCCAAGTCTTTCTCCACCTGATATTTCCAACGCAGAGGAGGCCTTCCTATTCCTCTACTACCACCATCTGGTACCGCATCGAATACTTTCAGAGCCAGAGCGTTTGTGTCCATTCGGACGACATGACCCAGCCAACGTAGCCGCTGAATCTTTATTCGCTGCGCTATGTCTATGTCGCCGTAAAGCTCATACAGCTCATCGTTCCATGGCCTGCGATATTCGTTGTTGCCAACGTGCAAAGGTCCAAAAATCTTACGCAGAATCTTTCTCTCAAACACTCCAAGCGTCGCTTCATCGGATGTTGTCATCGCCAACCCGCTTCTGCACCATACGTTAGGACGGGCATGGTGAGAGTCTTGTAGAGTGTTAGTTTTGTTCTTAGTCCAAAGTAGCACTTGTTGGCAAGACAGGTTCTACGTTGGATTTCAAGGCTGACATTGTTATCAGTGTTAATGCTGGTTCCTAAATACACGAAGTCTTTTACAACCTCAAAATTATAACTATCAACAGTGACGTGGGTGCCGATATGCGAGTGCGCCGACTGTTTGTTTGATGACAGGAGGTATTTCGTTTTGTCCTCGTTCACCACCAGACCCATCCGCTTTGCCTCTTTATCCAGTTTGGAGAAGGTAGAACTGACAGCGCGGTTGTTAACGCCGATGATGTCAATATCATTGGCATACGCCAACAATTCTTATAAAAAATTGTGCCTGAACGATTAAGTTCTGCAGCTCGTACGACCCTCTCCAACACCAGGTTAAAGAAGTCACACGACAGCGGTCACCCTGTCTGAAACCTCGTTTGGTATCAAACGGCTCGGAGAGGTCCTTCCCAATTCTGACGGCGCTGCTGGTGATGAGCAACGTCATCTTGCATAGCCGTATTAGTTTTGCGGGGATACCAAATTCAGACATCGTGGCATACAGGAAACTCCTTTTCTTACTGTCGAATGCGGCTTTGAAGTCGACGAAAAGATGGTGTGTGTCGATTCTCCTTTCATGGGTCTTTTCCAAGATTTGGCGTATTGTGAATATTTGGTCGATGGTAGATTTTCCAGGACTAAAGCCACACTGATAAGGTCCAATCAGTTGGTTGACGGTGGGCTTCAGCCTTTCACACATTCATTTCATGTGTTTTCGATAACACGATTTTTTTATTTCTTTTGATCGTTTTAATTAAAAAAATGGTTGATCGGGAAAGAAAATACAAACACTGCTGTAAATACTATACAAAGTTGAGGTAAATTTCAAGTTCCGATAGTTTGGTGGGAATAAAAGAGAAAATATGGAAGAAATGTAATGTAATGTTAAAAACTAATAGTATGGGATATACCATGGGCACAAAATAAGGTGTACAGAATTTGTTACATTTCGCTTTTAATTGGCTATTCGCGAGTGAATGAATTAAATACCACATTGAACCAAAAGCTCCCGGAACTACCGGGAATGGTTTTTTTTTGTTAGGTGCCCATATCTGTGATTAACATTCCTACATATTATATTATATTTAACATATAACCATTATTCGAAATTTTTAAAAGTTACGCCGTCTTCAGTAAATCTACCTCTGCACGTGCTTACGATTTTTACAGTTTTGAAAATGGATTTGAATTTGCAACAAGGTGTTTGTATTAAATTTTGCATTAATCATTTATGAGTGGCCTTAATGCTTCAGAAGAAACAACTAATAAAGCGAAAGAAAAATTTATCAATAACCCTAAATTAACCATCAGAGAGCTTGCAGAGGAAATGAACATAGCTTATGGATCCATTCAGGATATTCTAGTTAATGATTTGCCATGGCGCTGTGCTTCTGCAAAGTTGTTCCCAAAGGACCTGAGTTTCATGCAAAAAATGGGCCGCGTGGACAAAGACAAGATTTCCATGGCTGAATACGACCCACTAGTTGATGGGGAGTAGAGGAGTACTTTGAAGGCGATAACATCACTTTTGAAGGGTAAACTTGTATTTTGAATTGTCCGAATATATTCCGGAAACTTTTTTATCTAGGGGAATACGAGAATATGTAGGTGGAGCAAAATTAATCACTCTATTGGAAGATTTATAATTTTTGTAAATGGCGGCGTACGTCAGTCATATCTCACAATTGTGAACTAGACAGCCAGAGTGTACATGAGACAAGCAATGGAACGCGTAAAAGCCGAAATAAAGACTCCCATCTCTCAAAATATATTTTTTTTATTTAGTAAAAAAATATTCAAAAACAAAATTGGATGAGTGACGCTTCTTCATTGATGCTACTAAACAAAGTTCAAAAGCAGTTTTGTTGCATTTTAATAACGAGAAGAAAATATTTAAATAAAAGCAGCAACATAAAATAATCACTTCGTACTTTGAAAAAAAAGTAAAATTTTAAATAAGAGTAAGAAGAAAAAAATGAACACTTCGTAGTTGTAATATCCAAAAACTGATTATACATATATTATAAGAGTAGTCAGAACATCGTATTTTAACTGTTATATGAAAGTACTTAATGAATCAAGTGGTCATTACTTTGCAATGTATATTAATTACAAAAACTTAAGGTTACATGAAATTAAATGAACAAAACTTGGCCTTAGAATTTGGATGCTGTAGCATTCACGTCATTTTGCATCACTATAAAAATTAATGCTATAGCATTCACGCCCGCGAACGTGTTAACTGTAACTAGCGCCGAACAGAAACGCCAGTAATATCATATCATCCCCCTCAGAAGCTATGACAACTTCATTGCACTCTATCACCCGTCTCAACTTACTATTCACTCCTTTCACCAAGAGAGGTGGGAGCTACTAAACAAGATTATATTATCAAACCACGAAAGTAAGCTTAAAGTAAGTAAATTAAAATCTCAGATATATTATTTACAAATTTGTAGTTTTGCTTCTTAAGATATCAAGTAGGTATCCTCATGTGAAAGCTTCGTAAATACGATTTTATGCAGACGGCAGTATGACTATGGTCTAACAGTGGTGCCTCCAAGTTTGCCTCTTATATGAGCATCTGAAGAATTTATTATATTAGTTACTATAGGGTGATTCCATATTCATATATGGTACATTATGAGGATAGTTTTTTAACTATCTGCTAAAGTTCTTATCTTTAACGTCAGTCACGAAATGGATCGTCAGTCAGTGCCAGTACTTGTTAATTTCACAGACAGTTTCAGAAATGGTTAGTAATATTATGTTGTCACTGAGAAAAAAGTTTAAATATGTATATAGATATGCAAATGAAAGGTAATGGTGCTTACCCAGAATATACATCATCGTGAAACAATTGTCAAAAGCGAATCCTACAAAAAATCTCATCAAAGCGAACTGCCAGAAATTTGTAGTGAATGCAGTACCCACACCAGCCGCAAAACCAATTAAGTTACATCCAACTAATGCAGGTATACGCCCAAATTTATCAGCGATCCAACCAAAAAGTAAACCACCAACAATAGCCCCCATAAAGAAAATCGATTGGGCGTAAGTTGGCAGCGCATCATGCTCACAAACCCAATTCTGTTCGGTTGCTACTGTGGCATATGGATAACCGGTAAAATTATATGACCAGCCATGGCGGCAATTTACTACGGGCCAGCTTGGATCGGCTTTACGCCTGCCCTTGGCCAATAATTCCGTATAATTTACATCATACATCTTGCAATTGTCGTATTCCCGAATTCCAGACATTCTAGGTATCGAGAGGGCCAATCTGTAAGTAAAGTAATTAGTCAATAATGAGAGAATGCGTAGTAATTATTTAACATCAAATAACACATCTTATGAGTTTATTATAAACGTGAAAATGGTAATATTTAGTAGTAATTAAATTGTCAGTAGCATGCAAATTGAAAACGCAACTTATTCATAAATGAGTAATAATCACACTCGTACAATGCATAGTGATACCAACAACAACTAAAATTAGTGAGTGGCAATAACGCTTTTTAATTTTGAGGTAGCAGAATCAAGCAGAAAAGAAAAAAGAATAATATGTAGACATGATATGAGAACGAACATTTGACCTTGATTAAGCAAGAGGAATTATATATGTGTATAATTTAAGTACAAAAAAGTATGTGTGGCTGAATCGTAGCTTAACCAAAATTCACTACAATCCCCACGATGCGAGGCAGGTGCGGCTACATTTACTGTATATGCATGCGCGTGTACAAACTTTTAAATCAAAATTGTTGTCTCAATGAATGGGCAGTAAAAAAGTTCACTATGAATAAACAAATCCGACATTTATAAACTATCCCTGCAGGCAAATTTATATTGCTTCGTTGAAGAACTAGTCTTATACCGCCATTGCCATTTGGTGACTGTCTTCAACCTTCTTACAATAAAAATAAGTTTATATGCATGTATGTTAATATTGGGATGATGAGACTGCCGGTGCGAGATCCCTTAGTCAAAAACTTCTGCGCATATAAAACATTATACATACATATATCGACAATTCAGCTGGAGGGCATGGCGCGCATTTCTTATTTTATTTATATTCATAACATTTCGAACCGTAACTGTAGTACAAGGAATTATTTGCTTGCTTGCCTCGTGCAATACCTCACATCAATTTTGACCTAACTAAGAATGTTTTGAATGGGAATCGTAATCGGAAGCCGTTACAGTTACATCGATCGAGTTATATCGATCCGTGTTCAAAAAGAATAAAATTCATGTGTATAGGCCAAGCGCATGGGGGGATTGCATTTGAATAATTAAAAAAAAATTTGTTTTCGTTTTTGATCTGCCTTTGGTAGGATTTTGTTTCTTATGTGTCGGGAATAATATGGTTATTGTTTGTTTGGCTGTTTATTCTTTGTTTTCTTATAAGATCTTTACATTAGTAACTAAAAATATATTATATTAGTGCACATGCTAAACTTAATTAAGAAAATAGTTCATTGAAGACACCAGAGGTAATGACATTCCTTTCATCATATACTTTTAAATGTTGTGGGCGTATTATGAGTTTGAAAAAAAAACGAAAAATATACTCGTATACGAACATGCGTAATTTATAATAATGTAGTATGGTAAGGAATAACTAAAAACCAATAAACCTATGTGTGGTAATTATTACGAGCAATTGTTGAGGACTGGTTCCAACTAGTCTTGATTTACTACAGGCAGATATACCATTGGGTTGGTACTCACAAAACATGAATAAAGTGCTGTGGTGCTTTATGGCCAAAGCAATTTACGCGAGATTTAATGTAGATAAAGAGATATGTTTTAAATTAACCATAAATAGATACAAGCGGAGAGACCTTCAATAAAATGTTGTAGCTGGAGTACTTCTGCCTTTTTGTTGTTGACAGTTTTGCGGTTTTCGATTCGTGGCAAAGCTGGTACAAATCACGATTACTGACTCGGAAACAAAACTATCCATTTCGATTCAGTTTGAGTTGTCTCAATATTTTACTAAATGAAGGACCTTGTAGTTACTTATTATCATTAAATTATCATGTGTGAATTCATGCATATATGTACTTATGTTTTAGCATGTGAGCTTATAAAACAATTCGACATATCTATTTACATTAGCGGATGTATATACATTAGTACTTAATTAATTGATACTATTTATATGGTCTGCTACTCGCTAATAAAAGTCTAGTTACTTTCTAACGACATTGCATCAACTTAAAATGGCAAAAACCTTGAATATTGGCACATCAAATGTAGTAAAACTAAATCTATAAAATATTACAACACGCTGAGAGGAATGTACATGTGTACACGCAGATATGTACCATACATGCACATGTATAGATGTGTGGATATGTAAGTTATCTTTATTGAATCAGGTACTCCAAATTTAATAAAGGCAACTTATTAAAAGTAAACACTGAATAAGAAGCAAACAAATCAACTTTTCTAATTACAAAATAATATGAAATATTTAATCAAGTGTTCGCGTGAATGCCTTCTAGCTGTGCTTCGAGTGAATTTAATATGTAACTGTAAATAACTAGTATTTCTAAAGTGTTCTATTATCAGCTGAGACCTTTGCCACTATTATTATTTGAAAGGTTAAGAAATATTAAAATCAGCATTAAAAGTATTAACGAATCATTTGTATTTGTATAGCTTTTTTACTCTCAACAAACTTAATTTTGGGTCCGACCGAAGGGGTGTTAGAAGTGATTTCTCTTATTTTTTTTGAAATCCGGGAAAGTAGTAGATAATATGGAAACTTTGATTTCGAGTTCTTTATCCATCTATTGTGGAAAAATATGATGAAGGAAGGGACAGTAAGAATCCGGAATTGCGGTATATAAGAAAAACAGAAAATGTTGTGGAAACCAAAAAAGAAACTACTGAAGATCGTTAAATAGAATAAAAGAATTTAGTTTTATAAAAGTGTCGTACGCTCATACGCACATACATATATAAGTATTTATGTACTAGCTTCTGGTTTATATAAATTGTTCACGATTGTCAGCGGGCTGGAATTTTCTTAAAAAGAGTGCTTAACATTAATTTTCGGAAGCCGGGCAATCAAAACACGTTTGGAGGAGTATCGAAAATTATTTCAAGTATTCACAGGAAATAATTATCGATCTCAAAATTTAAGTAGCAACTCTCGACATAGACCTTTTTCAAATAAAACACGCAAAAGTCAAGACTATATTAGTTTAAAAATTATATGGTATGAGTGATTTTAATCACAAGTTCGTTCCAATAAAGCTTTGTTTTCACGTGATGTATGGCACCTTACACTTTCGGTCATAAGCCTTTTAGCACTTAAACAATTGGTTTTGACGTTATTATTATGTAAGCCCCATCAAAAAATTCATTTCTTCGCATGGTATTTGTGTACCCTGCATACGAAAAATAAACGTCAAAATATGTGTTTAATCCAGTTGCTGATTTGTCAGGTATTAGTTTTTATGGAAGGTCAAGACGTCCAAAAATACCGTTCTCTTACGGAGCTAAAAATAATGAAACTAACCAGCGACTGCCGTAGCCGAATGGGTTGGTGCGTGACTACAAATGATGGGCATAAAACAGCAGTTTTTTATTGTGCGTAAAAACAGTGGCTCTAACCTAAATCTGTCTCTAAATTTAACATTTATGGATACATATACATATATGTATACAGTTTTTTAAAGATGTTTTGTAGTAAATTCAAAAATATTAATAAGCAATTTTAAGGTCTAACTTATTGCAAACGCATTTCCTTAATTTTGTAATTGATTGAATACCTCCAAAATAGTATCAGTGGTGTAAGGAGGATTAAATTTGAAAAATAGTTAATAAATTATTAAACGGAAATTAGTCTTTCAGAATGAAAAAAAAAATGGATTTCATCACGCGATGGAATGTATTTTTATACCCTCGCACTTGTGACAAGCGCATTTAACTTTTGTGCACATAACAGTTGTATATGATTGTTTAAAGAAATCGGGATGTATGTATAACAAAATGCTCAGATTGATGAAAGAAGTAGATTTCGCCATGCTGGCCCGTCCATCTGCCCATCCGTGGGCACGATAATTCGATCCAAAATTAATACATTACAATGAAACTTGGTACACAAATTAATCTTTGTGCAAAGTGAATTGGTATTGAAAACTTGTGAATTCGATCAATAATAATGCCTTAATTTTCGCATAAGCGTAATTTTCAAAAAATAAAAAAAACGTGAAATGCGACGTAAATAGAACTCGCCTAAACCTTGCACACGGCTCTTCACCTGATTAAGATGTAAAACTTTTTTATATTTCAAGACTAAATTCTAGTCTGTCCGTCCGATGTTACAAGCTATAACTCTCATTGTCTAACTCTACAGCCTAAATAAAGTTTTACTAAAATTTACGCGAGTACATAAAATTCAGTTTGGCTCAAATTCCCATTTTCTTATTTGTTAAATATTACAAGTTTTTAAATACTCGAATTGTGCTGAAGCATAAAGAGCTCTCGATTTTGTACCCATATTTTCGAACAGCCCGTGCGTATGAGCAACTAGTTCCCGCTCAATGCTCAGTACTGGAAAATTTTCGAGCGTTCGCAATTTGAGCGATACTTGTCTTGATTGACTTGACTTTTGACTTTTTTGTCAGTATTTTTTTTTAATTTTACAAATATACTCACACACAGCTGAGTAAATGCTGACCAATAAAATTATTTAAATAAATTGTTTCGAAATTTCCTACAAACATTTGAGCAATTGCGCAATGAACAAAATTCGAGCGAGCTTATACAGGGTGGACCATATAGCGTTTGCTTTTTGAACCACCTATTTTTTTGAGAATGGTAACACAAATGACATGTCAAATACGTTCATAATTTACTTAAAGGTTTGACACTTACGAAATGGGAAATATTGAAAACCTATTTCCAAAGTGGTGAGTCTTCTTCTTCTTCCGACGTGACATGGACGACATTTGGTTTCAACAGGATGGTGCAACTCGTCACACTGCCAAAGTTACACTCGAACTTTTGGCTACCGTTTTTGAAAACCGAATAATCAGCCGAAATTCTGATATCAATTGGCCGCCTCGGAGCTGTGATTTAAGCCCGTTGGACTATTTTTTGTGGGGAGCCGTTAGGAACAAATGCTATGCGAACCATCCAGGGACGATTGATGCATTAAAACACGAAATCAAATTTGCCATTCATGAAATTGGAGCTCAAACAATCGAAAATGTACTTAAAAATTGGGTTGATCGAATGGCCTACTGTAAAGCCAGTCGTGGCAGTCATTTGAACGATATTATCTTTCATTCATAAATGACAGTGTTCAATCTTCAAAATAAAAAAAAAGTTTGAAAAAACATTGATTAGTTTTTTTTTTATAGCCGATTCAAAAATTAAATTTTACATGGCCCACCCTATAGCTACTCGCACTGCTGGATACCCGGGTATCTTAAACTCTAGCCGTAATTATACCTTTGAAGAAATTGTTCAGTGCATTTTACAGTTCCAAGGAAGACACGCTTAATGAGGGAGATTTTCTAGTCAATTAATGTTATAAGTTTTGTCAGCAAAACTTTTGGGTATCGTCAACAACACTTTTTATTTTTCTATTTGTGATTTTGGAAAGTTATTTGTTACCATTATTGCAAGAAATAAATCAAAAATGTGCATTTGCGTATTATCATGCCAAAGCAACAACAAAATGTGCGTACTTGCACCGAAATATGCAAATGGACTAGATTGTGATAACCTCTATTATAGCAACGTATGTACTGAAAAATCTTATTATCCGTATAAAGTTGATTTTATTTCGCATAGACTTCAAACAATTTTGAAAATTGCTGTTTCACTTGTCTTTGATAAAGAAACAAAATAAATAATTTCGTTAACAACAAATACAAAACCATTTTAAAATCAGAAAAACTTCTAAGACTATTTAATAAAAAACGTAACTATAAATACCACTTTGAACAATGAGTGCGCTACGTTTAATTTTTTCGGTTATTTTCTTTATTAAACTTTTACATGTGCATATATGTATGCGCTTATATGCATGGTACGCATCAATATTTTTATAAATACTTATACATACCATATGTACTAATAATATGTGTAAGCACGAATAAGTCTAAAAACACATGTGCAGATATTATTTGAATCAAACGTGCTTATACATATTCATAACTTTAGTTAAAACACTGTTGCAATCCAAATAAGAAAATAAGCGCATATACGGTTTACTGCATTTTAAACCAGTTCTAATCATTTAAACTTTCTGTTATAATTCTTGTTCGAAAACTCATTTGATTTTCTAAATTTATCAGTTCTTACAATTCATTTTTGTAAATTTGAAATACCACAAATATTTCAAAGCCAATTTGTTTTACAACTTCGAAGTTAGGGAGCTTTTATAGAAAATTCGACTTTATACTTTTATATAACAATATTCTCAATTCGTAATTTATCAGCCATAAATTTATTAAAAAACTACAGAAATATTTTATCTCTCTCAATTCTAAAAGTTAAAAATACTCTGAAGGTAATGAATATACGGAAGGAGTTGCAGTGTGCCTTGGATACGTAGTACGCAAGAAGATGCAAACGATTTCCTTAAAACACAATTTAAAAGGATAACAAAACTGGAAGAAACATCTCTCTAACACAAAGTGCACATGGTTATTCAAATAAAATTAAGAACATATCAATTCCCAATTATCAATCTCGTCCAGCTTTTACACATAATTATGATTACGCAACCTATGCACATACAAAACTTGCACACAATTTGAGTTAAATATTATAAACATTGTTTTACGCGATAGTCTACTAACCACACACTATTAGTAAATATAAAGGGTCTTTCAAAAGCGAAACCTATATGTTAGTAGTGAATACTTTGTGGACGGTACTTTTTATGACATTTGTCTGGTAGATAGATAAACCAAACAATTTAAAAAAAAAACGCGTTAAAATTATTGAATCTTATTATGAAAACGGTCGTCCTTTAAGAGCATATCACAAAATTCGGGTTTTTATTTTGGTGCAAATAATCTTCCGAATGAGACGACAGTTTAAAGGTTGGTGAAAAAATATCACGAAACTAGTTCTGTCCAGTATAGAAATAGGACTGCGAAACCAAAAACTGGGCATTCTGTTGAGATTATTGCTGCTGTAGCGCAAAGTATTGCTGAACAACCTTCAACATCGACGACAACATATCTCGACATTCTCAACAATTTGGCATTCAAAAATTGACTGTTTGGCGTATTTTACCTGTTGACATTTAAATTAAGAGCCGTATTTTGAATAAAAATAGTGAAACCTGAAAAAATCTAAACTTTTACATGTTGTGTTTTAAAACAATATCTAGGCGCGTCTTTTGAAAGATCGAGTATACCCAAAACGTATTTGGACGCCTGACTGCTGACAATCAAGTATAAATTTGTTGCACCTTAATGCAATAAGTAAATTTACAATATTACATATTTACTTAATGTAATATGCTACAAATCATTTTTTTTGTAAATACTTGTGCACACTTACATACGGTATACATATACATACAAATTTGCATATACATACATATATATATACATAAGCAGCTAATCAATAGACATGCACATGTGCATGAGGCTAAAAGGAATTTGAAATGATCTTGAGCAGGTTGGCAAGCATTAATAATACGTATTTAAGCCAAAAGAAAAACTACTTTACTCATACACATTTACCTATTAATTTTAGTCGTTCTGCCAAACTAGTTAGTTCGTTTCTTATGTTGCAATTCTCTTCAGCTGTTCTAAAACTTTTGATTTTTTTACTTTGGGTTTTTTATTTATTCTTTTACAAATATGTATATATAACATAAACAGTGCTTAGACATATAATAGGTATATACCGTAGCAACAGTATTCATTTTGTTTGTCTGGTTTTGGATTATGATTCTAAAAAGCTATTCAAATGATAGTGTAGCGTAATTATGTACAATTCAACATTTTGGGTTATTATATTTTGCACAAAGCAAATTATTCTGTTTTGTACAAGTTTTATTTTTTTAGTCTACCTCTACTGTAAAGCGACCTTCAACTGAAAACATTGGCTGCTGAACACATTTCACGAAAATCGAAAACTTTTAACACTATTTTGGACGATCAATACATCTTAGTAGGAAAGGACAAAATTTATTTAACACGAGTCAATACCTTCCTTTAAATATTATAAGGGACTTCTTTTAATTCATTACTGGTTTGTGACGCTCAAAAATGTATGTAACTTACATTTAGTTAGTTCATAAGGTGTCGTAAGTATCGTTTTGTCTGAAGTCGTAAAGTGTTTAACGATTAAATAAATGCTTAGGGGACTTGAAATCACAAGTACTTTTTAACTGTATGAAAAATCACTATATAATTAATAATTGCTTATACGGCACCTTGCGAACCCCTTAAACTCTATTTTTAGCCGTTCAAAGTTTACGACATATGCACAGCATACGACACTTATGATTTCGTGTTGTGAAATACCCCAATTGATTTTGTTAATCGTCGCCATAGACGAGTGTCTTTGCATAACACCGTGTTCGCGATAGCTCAAGTTATAGAAAAATTAGTTTTTGATAGCACTTGCAGTTTGGAGTTGGCATAAAACTGTTAGTCCATCATTTTTTATGATAGAGGTGTAATCCACATTAGAGGAGAAGCTCGAAATACACTTGGCAAATAAATACTGATCGTTGACAAATTAATATGATCGTTCGTATTACATAAGGGATATGGAGTACCGTACTTGTTTTGATAGAAGACAACGAATCCAACATTAAATGCATTATTAGATAAGCGGGTTAGAGATAAGCATTTAGAGGTAATCAGGTTATGCTGGAGGAAGTATTAGAAAATTTAAGCGATTTGAGGGCCCTCCTAAGGTAGACATAGGCTCGAAATTATTTATGAAAACGAAATGCTCTAAAATTAAAGGCTAAAATTTGAGGTGGGTTCAAAACCCATTATGCGCATGAAACAGCAAATGATAGCAAACGTTTTTCTCATAGCGGTTACCCTTTTGCAAGCGATGGCAAACCTCCGAGTGTATTTCTACCATGAAAAAGCTTCTCACAAAAATCATCTGCCATTCAGAGGCGGGAAAAGCTGTAGGTGTCTCCATATACATAAATTGGAGGAGGAGCTCGGCCAAACAGCCAACAATTACAGATATATGTATATGTAAAGCCTATTTGAAAAGCTTTTGTGTATTTTAGAAAATTTAAAAAAAATTATATAGTATTTGTCTCCAAAAAGCACCCATTATAAGCATGCACATTCATACATGAAATTGTGTAAGTATATTCGCATACCGTATCTTACCGTACTAGTTTGAGAAAACCTTAAATAGCCAACCACCACCAACACCAATTGGCATTGAATGAAATAATTTTCACTTTTGTTTCGATTTGTGATTTTTAGTTTTAATAGAAACGGCTTGGCGTATTAAAATGGTTTTAAAAATGTCAGTAAACCGAGGGGACTTTTTAAAGCTAAGTAAAACCTTTAATTAGTATCTCAAATAATTGGTGTATATACTTAATTGTACAAGTATTAGAAGGAAAAATAAAAAAGTTGAGTTATTATTGAGCTGAGTTTATTATTAGTAGCATTATTATTATAATTTTGGTTTATAAAATACGATCTTAAAAACTAGGCACTCAAAAAAAAGCCCATTTATATGCTTTCTGTTCCATGGTGGTGTGGTTCTCTATTTATATTTCCTTGAAAATGCCATTCTATTATGAAAAAGGGGAATAACACAATCAAATCATAGCTATAAATATAATTTGCGAAAAATCAAAGGTTTCGAATTCACCCATATTAAGCAGTTCAACATTTTTGATTCTATTATTTGCCTGTTTGAAAATACAAACTTAAAATTATTGAAAATAAATTCACAAATACAAAAACACACTTAATAAAATCCATAGTGGAATGGATTAATGGTTTGAACATTTTTTTGGAATTTTGTCAAAGCCAGCCTATGAAGTTCTAAAATATATGTTTTAATGCAATATTTGTAGCTTAAATTCGAGACTGAGGTTGGACAATAAGTTGAAGTATTGGGTACATATGGTAAAAAAATGTAATGAAAGAGAGGAGGTGGAGGTGACTATTCCAATTAGGAATACATATAATAATACTGACTTGAGATTTGAGCAAATACTTCCTTATTTTTATAAAATAAAAAATGCAAATAAATACTTAGTAGCTCCTGTGCTATTACATACATCGCTTGAAATTTTTTTGTAGTCTTTTTGCTTTTAGACTTAAAATTTATTTTAATTTTATTTTATTTCTTTTGATAATAGTTGCATACGATAAAAAATTTAGCCGTCCTCAGTCATCAATCAAAATCAAAAGCGTCAGCAAAAATTCTTTCCCAAACATAAGAAAAATCGAAAAGTTAACGAATGGAGAAAACCGGTAGAAGAAGGCATATCAGCTGCATTTGTTTACATTTTTTATGTTGGCCAAAGAACTTACTATAAAAGTACTTATAGCTAACGTTATTGATTTATAAAAAATTCAATCATATGCTTACGTCTTTCTTGCATTGCACTGTCACTTTGCTCTTTCAATTTTTGAGTGGTGGATAATTTTTTGGTTTTGGCATATTTGCAAAAATAACTACTTTATGTGTTATCACACACGACTAACTATAATACTTTGTTATATGTACTCCGATACTATTCAAAATCACACAAAAACATGGACATTATCTTAAGCTTAGACCTGAAGCGAGCGAAGCAAAGCCGTTGAAAGAACTATAAAACTAGTTGGAAATTTTGGATCAAATCAAATACATCATTATACAACTTTTTCACGTTCTTTATAACGCCGTAGAGGTGTACGATTTTCTGGCGTCAGTTAAATATGCCGTAATTTTGATAATCCTAATAACTTTTTCGACTCATTTTAAAAAAATTGGTCCGTTATATTATTAATTAAAAAAATATTTTCCACATATCTAATTAGTTAACTGGTCGAAATGTTGAATTATTGTTGAAAAAGCTGTGCTAAATTTGCTGAAAGCGAGAGAAGGCGTTTAAGTTTACTCAACAGTTGAAGAGACCTGCGATGTTTGCATAATAAAGCAATGCTTATAAAATGCATTTATAATTGATATATAAAAAAGGTATTTTAGTGTTAAAAATAAGTGTAAATTTAAGAGCTCTCCCCAAAAATGGTCACATATTTACTGGGAGCTAACATTTTATTTCTTAAAAGTGGACAAACATTCCTCATATATCACATATTATATTACAGGTTACTTCATAAATGTAAAAATATTGCAACACTTTGCTTTTACTGTTAGCACACCCATCGCAAGGTAGATAGAAGTTTGTATTGCGTTTTTTTCAAAGAGGGAGAGAGGGAGAAACTCGCCGTACCTGCCTCAACATAGGGCACTTTGAACGGATGTGACTTTTTTCAATTAAATAAAACTTATTGGTTACCTAATTATTTATAATTGTGTAAACCGGTAATTCGCAATCCTTTTTGTAGTGCTCAATTTGTGAAAATCGCTTGCATTTTAAGCTCCATACACATCTTTATTTATTATTTATTATGCAAATGGTATCTAATACTCAGTGATGCAAGTTTATTGAATAACGGAGCTAAATTACGTGGATGTGTTTGTTGTGGAACATATTTGCCGAGTTTTTGTCCAAATAGTAACGAAATATGAATACAGTGCAACAACAAAAAGTGGTCTAATACTCTTCGCTAACAGTTTGCCGGGAATTGTATCACTTGCAAGTTTCGTCAAAGAATGATTATGAAAGGCATTCTGCAATAACCCCAAAGGGTCTTTTGCAAACAAAATTGAATGAAACTTTTGTGCTCATATTGCAAAAAATGCCCAATTCAAGAGAATTTTTGTTTGTGATAATGTTAAGGTTTCATATAATAAAAGTAGTACAAATAAAGTGTAAGGAAAATCACGGTTATGTTTCGCTTTTTTCCAGAGCAGGTTGTCCGAAAGTATCTTCGTACTCTAATTTTGTTTCTTTTTATTCATTTCTAAATATGCCTTGATTTGATGAGCTACATACATATATGTACGTACACATTAACAATTTTCAGTAAATAGAACCTCAAAGAACATTTAACTTTCCACAAGCTTTTCCATTGTGGTCAGCAGTTACTGATGGCCTAAGAAAATCTCTTCCCTTCCACAACCTTATTATCCTGCTGAAGCTATCCCAGAATCTGCCCGATAATTTTACATATATTCCATATATTTACGTATCCTTAGGGTTTTCTGTGATAGACTACTCGCTCGTGTCCGATAGATATGCACCATAGTCATTGCACTCGCTAGCAATTGATTTGGATTAATGGTTATAGTGATCATAGAGTTCGCATATGCTAGCAATGACTGTATTGTTTTCATTCGGATTGGTAATGTTTGCATAAAGACACTATTTAGGCAAACAATTTCATATACACTTATATATCATTTGATATAAGTATTTTAGTTTATCCAAGCTAATCATCCCCTTTCAGAATCCTGGTAGATATTTGGTTTTTCACATTTTATTGATTTGTTACAAAATTAAGAATCAAATACGTATTTTATGTATTTTTCTGACTGTAAACTATGCTTTAATCTCAAATTTTACTCATACATTTTTTCATAATTATTCTTTTGAATGGTTTTGATACTATATTACCACTTATTCCAAATACATTTTTTCCTTCTTCTTGCATTATGCTCATAAGATAAATAAAAAATCTTATGAAAAGCATTACATGTGTGCTCTTTCGCCGAAAAAACCAACTACAGGTGATTTTTTAGATAAATAAGTTAATATTATTTTTATATATTTACACAGATTTATTTGTGTAAATAAATTTGTTGCAACCAGATTCTCCAATAAAATGAATGATTCTAAAAAAAAATATGAATTTGAAATGGGACGATTTCTTGGTGATGTCAACAAAATTTCAATATTTTTTGCCAAAACTATATTTATAATTAACCCATAATCGGTGTTATTATTTCCCTTTACACTTACCTTTCTTCCACAGTTAGAACTTCTAATTCTGGTACAGTACACCAATGTTGCTCTGGCACTAAAGTCATGAAAATTTGTGAAAAATAAACGAAGGCCACAAATGTCGCGAAAGGAATCATTAGAAGAAACAATATTTTCTGATATTTTCCAAACTCTCCAATCATTGGCAATATGTCATCGAAATCCAAGGACGACGGATTTTGGATAGCTGTTTCCTTGGCGTTGCCGTTCTCTGCTAGCTGCAAACTATTGGCGTTACCACTTTTGCGCCGAAAAATCGTCTCAGCACCGTGCTCATCGTTGGTGAATGCAGCATTCGTGAATGTTGCAGATGGTGTAGCAGGTCGCCCGTATTTATCCTTCATACTGCCATTTATGGTTTGATTTTGACGTTCCAAAATATCTTGTGGCATTTTCACTTTCAATACGCGGGTCACAGTTTAAACAAAACAAAAAATTATGCACATATGTAAATCGAACTATAACGGTGAACTTCTGCGCTGCCACTAATAAATTATTTATAAGCTTATACTTATTTTATTTATATATTTATATAAATATATGAAGTATCTCGTTACTTATTTTATTCATATATTTACATATATAAATTATCACGTAATGTAGGCAGTGATTAACTGCGCAAACCCGTCGTTCTTCAAAGAACGAAACTTCAATTCGAACGCGAAACAAATAAACAACTGAAGTGGTTACTTAGTGGCTTCGAGATTTTATAATTCATAAAATCGCTGCTGAGAGTAGGGCGACCAGTCAACTTCTGTCGCTGAGCTGCAGCTGAAACTAGCCGTAGAGAGCTTCAGGCGATGTCAAACGTGAGTTAGCTGCTGATGAGTGGAGCAGTGCACTAGTGCGTTGCATTCAGCACTGAATGTTTGCGGCAATTCGGAAAAAAACCTGCATATACCAAGCAGGTTTTTCGTTACTATAAGATACTCTGCAGTGTGATTTGAATACTTCAACTAAAACAGTCCAAATACAGGAGAATTATCAACCAATTTTAGATACCAGCGTAGTTGTTATAAATAAATACTCTCCACGCTAAATAAAAATATTAGTTAAGAATTTATTGTACTCTTTTTAGGAGCATTTTTATAAACATACAATAAAGGAAACAAGGGATGTACTCTGTACAGGTATTTACCAATTTGACAAAATGCAAGTTTGATTTCTTAAGTTTGAGTACTTAACCAAAGTTGGCAGTTGTGATTTGCCGAACCTTTTGAAAAAATTGTTTATATCCAAGTAAGTAGTAATCATTTGAAAGTAATAAGAAATGCTTTGTAAAAGTCCAGATGATTTTTTAATCTGAGGGATTATGGAATGTATGTGAAAAAAAACAGAATTGGTAGAATTTCGAGCCCCCCATAAAATTAAAATTTAAAAATTAAATTTGTAAAATTGTAATTATATTTAAAAATTAAATTTAAATTTAAACTATTAAAAATAAGTCAAAACTGCGGCTCTTTATTTCCATGAATAATATAAACTCTAAATATTCAAAATTATAGTGAAGGGCTTACCTGCTGATGTATTTGAATTCTAATTTTTACAAACTTTTTTAAATATCTAACTAACACATTAATGGCTAGATGGTGTTCTGATTGGTTTCTTCTATGACTGTTTTCATCAATGAAAATCCCGCTTCAAATTAGCTTGAAGCTTTTGCAAGAGTATTCAATGATTCATATTTACTCAAGCTGAAATATTATATTTATAAATACTCGTACAAGCATAGATATTTATATAGGTATATGTATATATGCGGTATCAAACAGCTCAAAGCTTACAACAGCAGTCGAATGTGGGAAATCCATTGGGGTTACTTCAGCCGGTTTGCTACGTCATAGCGTAAGCACGCGATCAGTTGTATGCTGCGAAAGTGAAAACTACATGCACATATATGCACATTTGTACATATATTATGGAAGAAGTACGTACTTCAAACGTAGGCCTGTGTAAGAATAATTTGCACTTACATGAACTCATATACTTGGCACAGAAATGTACTTATTTCGAGCGGGTGTTCCCATCTATTTTTCATTCAAACAGGTGGGTAAATTTGCACAGCGATGTCATAGAAAGGTACAAGGAATATTGAATAATGGTTATGTTGACTCAAATCGCTATAGAAAGTTGCTCTCTGTTAGGATGATTATTACGACCGACATAAACGACTTAAGTCTTCTAAATATCGCATATGGGTCTGGTAGTAAATGAGGACTCCTGCCATCAAATAAGCAGTCGACGCACTCACGCCAGTGTTGACAGTTAACTTTTGAGGTAGTACGAGGCTTCATTTATTTAGGAACTAGCATTACCACCGATAATAATATCAGCTTTGATATCTACCGGAGAATCTCTCTTGTCAACAAGTGCTACTTTGGACTAAGCAGGCAATTGAGTAGTAAAGCCCTCTCTCGACGAACAAAAATCGCTTTATAAGTCTCTATCTTGGACTAAGCTTAGACGATGATAACTTCCGATGAGAAAGCGCATAGAGTATTTGAGAGCAAGGTTCACTATGCACTTTGGTGACGCCGAATATCGCAGACGATGGAACAAAGAGCTGTATGAACTTTACGGCGACATAGACATAGCGCAGCGAATAAAGGTCCCAGAGCTCCGGTGGCTGGGTCATATCGTCCGAATAATTGTAATTATATTCATATTTGATGAGGTACGTGCTGATGAGAGCAGAGGAAGAGATAAGCCCTGAAATCGTTCAAACGGTTAAAAGCGCCAAAGAAGAAAATAAACTACTTAAAACTATGGGCACCGATTCGGAATTTCGGTGGTAATTTTGAATTATTTTCAAACATTCATTCGTCAACCATTATTAATATAGTATCATATTATGCGTGGATTTAGCATTGCGACATAAAATATCTATTGTGCCCTCTTCATGGATACGGAGTATTTACCTGAGCACAAATTCCTCAATAAATTTTAGTATTTGCTCTTTTTATTGAAATTTCTTCTTTTTATTTCTTCCTCTAGTAACATATGTTTACCCAGATGTTTGTCCCGCGTATGCATTAGTGCCGGACGCGAATCCAGCACATGTTCGGTGGTTTCATCTTCCTCCCTACGGAACACGCAAGATCCATTAGATTATATACTCGATTATATAAATATGTATATATATATAAAATATGTTATTGGCGCTCACACCCTTTTGGGTGTTTTTCGAGCTCCTCCTCCTATTTGTGGCGTGCGTCTTAATGTTGTTTTACAAATGGGGGGATCTACAGTTTTAAGCCGACTCCGAACGGCAGAAATATACTCGGAGGTTTGCCATTGCCTGCCTCGATTAGTAAGATGATAATTCAAGCTATTATACAATGCCCTATAGAATTCCTGTGATGATTCTAAAATTATTCTTATTTAATTCCACACACTCTTTCAATCGGTTTATGTTAAAGCTATCTAACATTGACCGAAGTCGAAGGCATGTGGAATGGCCACCAGAAAACAAATATGGGCGGTCAATCAGTTATGAAGGTAAATTTGGCTGATTTGGAACCTCCAGTTGGTAAAGTATAACGGTCACGTTGTAATTCTTGAAAAATGTTTTTAAATTGCCGGATAAATATACAAATCAAGAGTACGTTTGAACATATTTATGCTCTACTGAAAACTTTTTTCTCTATTTACTAATAACACAACCATCATAGATTTAAGTGGAAATTCTTCTTAAAAATTTAGTACTCTGTTAATTTTATTTCAATCAATTAATTGTTTTTTTTTTTCATTAAATGAGAGCACATTCCAGCTTGCTCCTATTGTAAGAAATTGTGTACCCTGTTTGCAGAAATGCAAATTAAAGGAAGTGGAGGTGATTAGCAAGGAAAAATACCTCAAAAATCGGTCAAATTTATTGTTGCTGCTTGTTGAAGGGAACATGGATTAGCAAAGAATAATATTGCAATGGGACACAGCAATGCCTTATACTCAAAACTGCTTAAGAAGTAAAAATATTAACCCTTTGGGGACGAGTGTCGGCATACTATATAGCCGCCCAAATTAATTCGTAGCTGCAAGGCTTGCAACGTCTGCCGTTCTGATCGATACGATACGCATAGGTATAGTAAAAGAGTCACGTTTTCATTCAAAGTCATTAGGGGCCTTTAGTCTCCGTTATAATGTAAACTTACGATGTGAGACGACGGTAGAGTCAGAACGAATTTCAGTACTTCGATTCAGTCTCTCAGTGTCAGAGGAACCAGCAGGCTTTTTATATATTTCATCCTACGCATGAAGGCTAAGCGATCTAGAGATTATACGTTAGATAGTGACAGTCCTGACGAATATTACTTTGAATCTGATAAGATGGAAGATGATGGCATTACTTCGTCAAGTGGAAGTGAAACCCTTACAATAAGGAATCCACTCAGGCATTTCAACATTAGCAGTCATAGCAGTTTGTTTATAAATATTTTTGGATTTTAGGAAAATTTTTTCTTGTGTTAAATAAAGCTTTAGTTTTTATAACGTTCAACGTATTTATTTTCTCTACTGTGCACTCCAATACCTCTCGTTTTAGGCGACCGGCTCCGTTCTCAAAGGGTTAAAGTTCTGAAATGGCCACTATACTCGTGGAGTCAGGATCGTGGTAGTATTGAAAATTGTTGGAACGTTATGGGTGATCGCGTTTCTGCTTACAATCCTGCCAATAATTCTCAATTAAAATCATTTTTAAGTAATGAATGGGAAGGAATACCTAACCTTAGGTAGGTAGGTGGGGTGGCTGACACAATGACACACTTAGACCTTTCATAGGTCCATTGAGATACCACTGGAACTTATCCTTACCCTCTGGGTTCCTTTTCAACCTAACCTTCACGTGCGGCGTGAATTTTCTGTATGTTTTTTTTTTCATTACAATGAAATGAGGAGAGACTTTTATGTATTTTATGTTGAGAAATGAAATAAAGCAAAATAAACAAGATGTCTGTATACTCTATTCTGCCAACGGGTGGGGTGGGAAGTGTTTTTTAAATGGAATCTTTGTAGACACCTTAGTGCGAATCTAGTTTTAGAATATCACAAAACCTACACAGACTACACTTAAAAATATTTTATCAAAAACAAAGTTGGCAAAAAACAAATTTCGGACTTGTCGTATGATGTGTAACTACTGATTTTATACCTCATGAGCTTTAATCAAATATATATACATATATATTATATTATTACAATAAACGTTTTCCATTTTTATAACAGCTCCCCCAAGATTAGTTTTCTTTAATAACTTTAATAATTTCTTTCTTCCTTTTTCCATTTAGGTAGTCCTGTATAAAAACTTATTAGTCGCTTTCTATTATTAATTTATTTATAATTATAAGGTAAGTTTTTCGTTTGGGGGACCCAAGTTACCCCACTCCGTCTTTTATGTTATAAAATAGACTCCATACTTTAAGGGTTAAATAAATTCAGACGCATAAGCAATTAACACCATAAACTTCATATTTCTTTTTGTAAATCATAGTAGTTGCATTACCTTTATGAAAACAAAACAGTAAAATACTATGTGTCGAAAATGTTTATTTTTGCACTCCATGTTAGTCCTAAATTCTGCATTAAAATATTTGAAAAATCTTATTATTTTATTTCTGTTTTGCGAGTGCGCGAATCAATAATGCCTGTTACTGCCTTTGTTTTTCACTTTTCGTAAATAAGGACACGTATTCGCGCTTTTAGTTTTATTTTAAAAGTTCTTTGCTCTTTTATCTATTGCTTTTGTAGCTTAGCCTAAAACTTAATCAATGGCTTATATGTAATAGCTCTTATATGGTATATTAAAAAGGTAAGTATGTAATGACTAAAGTAACTTTATCTTAACACTAAACCAATGATACATTATTACTGAATAAATAAAAAAATATACATAAAATACTATAGCTAAATTAAACGCTGTTTGGCGTAACAACATTCTTTGGGTCCTAATTCTTTATTTGCAAAATTCTGTAAAATCTAAATAATGTAAAATGAATATTATGTCTTCAAGTTTTAAAGCATAGTAAAAAAAATTATATAGTGTTTTCGAAGGAAGAATAAGTTTTTTTAGAAACTAATAAAGAAGTGAAAACAATTAACAATTCCGCAATGATATTATATACCGATGTTAAAATATATACCTATGTGCTTCATTGTTATAAATTAAACATTTCTGTAAGTCAAAGCATGGTCACATATTTCACATTGCAATTACGAGGTGTCGATGCTTGAATATTGATGTGCATATGTCTTACAATAAATAAATATTATATAAGATACAAATAAACTTTTAGCGATTTGAACCATTCTGAAACTAGTGCTAGTTATTATAGTTATATTACCTTCTCTACTAAAAACGAAAAACGAACCGCTTTAATACAGTGAAAATATAAGAACAAATAAAAGATGGACAAATATAAACAAAATGCAGTGTTTTCAGCACTTTATGGCTTTATTGAAATTAGTAAATGTACACCTTTTTTCGGTTGACTCGGCTGGCTTAGGACACACCGACAATTTAAAAGTCCTGAAAAGAAAAGTCAGTCCGAAATTAATTTATTTCCAATTTTTTCACATCTGTACATCATTAAAGAAAGTTAAATCAATAAATTGTTTTAATCAAATAAAAATTTTCAAATGATTATTACATAGAATATCAGAGAAATCATGAATTCGAAAGTTTTCGCCAGGAATACAATCTCATGGCGACTGCTATTAGAAAAACTTTTTCTATCATTTGATGTTTTTGCCCCTAATATTTATATACACACATATAGTCAGCGTTAAAAGAAAGTGTACACATATTGATAAGTTTCAATTATTTATTCATTTATTTTGTAATTTCAATTATTTTTTTTAATATAGTTCATACTGCAATAAAAAGCATATAAAGCAAAGTTTCGAACTTAGCTTGCCATTTAAAAAATTTGGAAAATTTTCATCAATATTAGAAACTTCTGACTCAGAATTTTTTGAAAAATGTCGGGTATGCAGTTTTGAACCAAATTAAAGTTTTGATCAATATAGTGCCAATTTGAATGTCTCAAAATTCGCGTAGATTTTGATAATTTTTTTTGTTGACGGTTTTGGGTGTTAATAATAAATTTAATATAAAAAAATGTGGACTAGGGATTAAATGGAGAAATTGAACGAGACCGTGATCAAAAAGTTTTAAAAAATCAGTGTGTTTTTTACCTACTTGAGACTAGCATTTTACTATACCGAAACTCGATGACGTAGACTGTACATATACAGCTGTGGACAGAGAAATAGCGCACTTCTCCGCCATAACATACTTATATGATGATTATTTTTGGATTACCTAGTAAAACAGTTATTTTTGAATAAATCTGTTCTTTCAATTCAGTTTTATCAGAAAGAAAAAAAATTGAAATTGAATTGTTTAAATATCTACATTTTTAAGGAGCTCGAAAAATCAGAATTTATCACATTTTGAACTGGACACTGAAATAGTGCACATTTATCGATCTGCAAGAAATACAGAAATTAGTTATTTCAAATTGGTAACATTTGTTTATTATTTACTTATCTGATTAGTATTTTGTTGAGTATCCATTATTTCTGTAAACTGTTTCACATCTGCGAAGTACCATTTCAATTAACTTTTGCCATCTCCCCAAAGGAATAGAGTTCCACGCTTCCTGTACTCCTTGCTATAGTTAATTGGCATTTCCAATTTTCTTTTTGCCCAACTTTAACTTTAAGATCGTTCCATAGATCATCAATGGGGTTAAGAACAGAACTGAACTGTAGAACTGAATTTTCTTCTTTTCATAGCCAATTTTTCAGCACTTTTGCTGTATACTTGGGGTCGTTATCATGTATGAATAGCCAATTGAGTGGCATGGACTCGAATGAATATAGCTCCATTGTATTTGTAAAGATATCAAGGTAAGCAAACGTATCCATATTGCCACTTATTCTCACTATTCGCCCAATTCCATTCCAAGAAAATTATGCCCAAACATTAAAGTTATACCCGCCGTGCTTTACGGTCTTTGTTGTGTACCGCGGACCGAACTCTTGATTTTTTTCACAATGTACAAAAGTTTAACCATCAGAATCAATCATATTAATTTTAGTATCTTTCGTAAAAAGGACTATTTTCCAAAAACTTGCGTATTTGCTTCTATGGGCATTTGGGAATGACTAACGTGCCTTGATATTTCTTTCTACAGTATTTATTTTCAGTGAGGCATCTTTGTACAAGTCTGTTTGATATATTCAGTATATATTCCTCTTTGACTTCCCAATCCTTCTTGCCTTCCCGTGAGAGGACCTTAAAGGTTACGCTTCCTGTTCTTAACGATGGCCTTATTCTATTGAGTTGTAGCCTTACGCGCAGGCGTTTTGTAAACTTTCTTTCCTTTAGGAATATATTATATAATATTTGTCTGTACCTAATAAATTTGTTAACTGTATACTATTTTATGAAAAATACTAATTATTTTTATAATGATTTTTTTCTTTTTAAGTGAGTAGTGAGGTCCTCTTCCCATTTTCATGCCCAATATTGATTTTAAAGGAAACAATTATATTTGCAATTAAAACAAACAAGAATTTACCGAAAAAATTAGCTTTAATTATCTTTTCTTATAATTAAAATATAACTACGCTATTTTGTTGTCTAACGCATTTCGAGTAAAGCATGGCAAAAAGAAGCATTAAAAAATGTTACGAGAAAGAAGTGATTCACAGCATAAAATTGGCATACAAATATATACGAATATCAGTTAATCTTCTAAGAAATAACAATTCGTATAGAGGACACTCTAAGTTTGCTATTTCTCTGTCCATAGCTGTATATATTTTTTTTACAGCAAAGCGACCACTATTTGAGTTTAAATTCATTTAGCATGATAAGTAAAAAGTTCCATATACATCAATACAATCCAGAAAATTAATTTTTTTCTTGAAAAAGCCTTAAGCCCTGGAACAAATCATATTCATTGAAAACGTAATTGAACTGACATGATTTTTAGTCAATAAAGAGACATGTTAATTGGATCGCTCAAAATGTCCGCAAATATGCAAATATAGCGTCTTTCTGTTTCAACGTTAAATTACTGATATTTATCATAAGGGGTTTGTGTATACAAGCAATTATTATCAATTAAATTGTTTTTAAATAAGTTATTTTGAAAAATTAATACTTAGTGTTGAAAGTCACCTTATTAATTGCTTTTATGAAATTTAAATTTTCTATAATAAAATATTTATATATGTGTGTAGGTTTGTGTGTTACTACACCATTTATCCAATTGCGATGAAATTTTGGTGTGTTGTTCCAGGTGTGCCAGGAATGGTATATACGTCTATTTGGATCCGCCAGATAACATGCAGGGTCCGGCACACAAAGTGTAACCAACTTCAGACCGTTCGCGGAGCTGACGCACGGGTGAGCTGTCTATTAGTTGGCTAAATGGCAGTCCAGAGCATTGTTTACTCGTACAAGCGCACGGAAGCATTTTGCCTAGAGTAAACGCGAAAAAAGAAAATCAGTAATAGATTTCAAACGTAATAGTATGATTGCATTATATTTGACTGGAAAATCACAACCAGCGATTGTTCGTGAGCTCGAGCACCTTAAAGTTAATAAAGTGTTTGTTTATCGCACCATTACTCGTTACTAGTAGCATCGCGAAACGCCATGGAGGTGGTCATCAAAAGACTCCAAAGTCACGTGAAATCGTTCAAAAAGTGAAGAAGCGACTTGAGCGAAATCCCTGCCGAAGTGCCAATCAAATGGCGAAAGAACTGAAAATATCTGACCGTAGCATCCGCCGCCTACTGAAAAATAATCTCAACGTCAAGCCTTACAAAATGCAAAAATCGCATGATCTCACAAGCGGTCAAAATTATATTTTCTGACGAGAAAGTTTTTCAAATTGAGTTTACGAATTACTCCCAAAACGATAGGGTTTATTTGACCGAACGTTCATACGAGAATTTGAGTCATCGATTGGCCACCAGGAGGCAGCACCCGCCACAGGTAATGGTGTGAGCCGCTGTAAGCGCAGATGGGATTGCTCAGCGATATTGCAGGTACATCAAGAAAGTGAATACTGCTTTCAACTTTATTGGCTCACGACCGATTTCTGAAACTTAAAACGATATTTTTTACGATTCTACTGAATTGGTCTAAGATATATATGTATGTACTCGTACTAGTCTGTTGTTGTATATCACCAAGCAACTTGAAATATTTTTACAAAAAAATCATTATGATCGTAGAACGTTAGATGTTCTCAGCAATTTTCTCAGTATATACAGACAAAATACTAAGCTATTATCGTCTATGATATTACCCGAATCAAGTCATGTCGAGCAAACTACTTCATTTTGCGGAACTTTCATTTAACACCAGCTAAAATGATAATAACGATTCAAGACCGATATCTGTGTTCATCGTTTTTCATCTCATTTTGATTGTTTGCAATACAACGGATATAGTAATGATCGCCAGGGAAAGCTTTCAAAAATTATCCTTTGGAAGAATGTTGAATGCATTCTTATCTCTTCCATATGATGCCAGATTTTGAGCGCCATTCATGAAAAAAACACCCTCTTTTAAACTAGCGACGTCATTAGTGGCATTAAAGATCAAAATCTCTCCGATTTTCAGCTAATCTGGAATCAATGAAATTGAATTTTACTATATGCATAACAGGATTAGAGGTTTTTTCATTATTTCCGTCCACTAGAAAAGAAAAACATTTACAGCAGAGAAAAAGACAACTCAATGATTATTGATGACATAACTGATTTCAAAAGAAATACTTTTTAGCTATCATTGATTCGATTATTGCAGACATTTCTAATCGATTTCGTGCAGTGCCACATGTTAATGATACCTTTTCTTTTTTGTGTCAATTCAAAACAATGGATGAAGGTGAGACTCAGAAGTCTGTAGCAAATTTCGCCAAAAAGTACGAAAAGAAGAAAAAAACCATGTGAAGCAAAACGCAAACTTTATTTCGAAGTGGATCTACGATAATTTGTTCTACTGAATGCATTTTTTTTTTTTCTTAAAATTTAGAGACAATTTTTCCGAACGTTTGCATCGTTTTGCGAATATTTTGCGCAATACTTGTTACTGTAGCAAGTGCTCAACGTTCCTCCAGTGTACTTGCTAAAGTAAAAAAAATTCATCGCACGAGCGTATTTAAGGGCTAGAGCTACGCTTTGTATCGAAGTGCCTCTAGTAAAGTGACTTTTGATTACTGTTCCGACACGTTAACCTATCTGCGCTCGGAGGCGGCTTCAAACTGTAGGTCCCTCCATTTGTGAAGCAACACCAAGACGCACGCTAGAAAAATGGGTGAAGTCCAAAATAAACACGGCTGGCGTCATAAAAATGTTTTTGATGGCGCAATTTTTTAATGAGTTAGTGCGTTGGAAGTTACATCCCTAGCTGACTTCCAGCTTGGTGACATTCGGTTCAGTGAAAGTGAAGTTATTGCGTCTAAAGTATCAGTATGTTCGCATCATCGGTAAAAAAATGAGTTTCCAACAAAGAGCTAATATCAAAATTGGTTTTAAAATCGGTAAAACGTTTACCGAAACATTTGAATTGGTGAAAAAAGTTTATGGCAATGATTGTCTATCTCGTTCCAGAGTTCATGAGTGGTTTACACGTTTCAGAGATGGTTGTGACATAAATGACAAAGACCCTCCCAAAATCAGTAATCACCGAAAACTCTATCGAAATTGTTCGTAAATTTATCAAAAATGAACTGAAATCAGTTGATATTCATGGAATTGGAGTTGATTATCTCCAAAACATCGATTTATCGTATTTTAACTGATCATTTGAGCTTACGAAAGGTATCTGCACGTTTCATGCTTCCTTCCGCACAAGTTAACTAAGGATCAAAAATTGCTCAGAATTCAATATTCGAAAGACCTCATTAAAGAGGCGAGAAGAGACGATAACTTCCTTTACAACATTGTAACTATAAGCGTCAAAGTGCCGAATGGAAGGTCGAAGATGAGCCACCACCCAAAAAATCGCATTTGGAGAAGTCAAAAATCAATCATTTGTTTTTATGATTCCAAGGGAATTGTACACAAGGAATTCGTGCAACGGGCTAAACCGTCAATGCAATTTTCTAGCTTAGCGTTTTGACGCGTTTGTTGCATCGCATTCGTCGAATTCGCCCTGAATACCGCGAAGGAGGAAGCCGGCGTTTATTGTATGATAATGCACCATCACATCGATCCACTCTTGGAACTGATTTTTTGACTAGAAATCGAATTTTAACCATCATTCACTCACCGTATTCATCTGATATGGCTCCCTGTGACTTCTACCTATTCGGAAAATTGCATTTGGCCATGGAAGGAAAACGTTTTGCGTCCATAGAGGTCATCGAAAAGGCTTGTACCGACATCCTGAAGGACATTCCGGTCAACGACCTGAAACACTCTTTCAAACAGCTTTTAGATCACGCAAAACAGTGTATCGAGGCCAGAGGGGACTATTATGAATAAATAAACTCGAAGTTATTAGAACAAAGCTCCTGTCGTATCTATGTTAGCTCAGTCTTGTTTATTTCGGACTTGACCTTGTATATATAGTATATACATGTAACCTATCTGCGAATTATGTTTGAATTTAGCAGTCAAAGGGAGATAGTTTAGATACAAATATGTGCAATATAAAATATAGTTTACTGTTATAAATCTTATAAATAAAAGTTTTAAATTTTGTAAAAAAAATGTAGCAAATTTGAAAGAAAATGTCCGTTAAAATGTTTAACTTTTTAATCAGAATTTTCAGGAACTTTTTAGGTAAGCAGCTTTGTAGCCTTTTGCTAGCCAGAAGAGATTTTGATTAAATTGTAATTTTGAGTAAATTGTAATTTTTTGAAATTTGTTAAATTTTTCTGAATTTTGTATAAAGTTTGGAATTCTGATTTATAAGGTTTTCGCTATACAATGAACTATATTATTATAAAAAATTAACGAAAACAACTGAGCATGAAAAATATTGCGAATATTGTAAAAAGGTAAAGTGACTTAAATATGAGACCACAAGTGTACATATCAAGTGTAAGTATCAATAAATTTGGTTATAAAACACACTCGTGCAACCACGCACCTCACAAAAATTGAATGCAACGCATAATGAAATGATACTAACTTCATTAGACACACCTACATATCGAGAGCTTATGTATAAGTTTCATATATTTAATACCCTCCATCTACAGTTTTCGCAATAATGAGTTTCTGCGCCTCTGACTCACATGGACATGATGTACATATGTACATATGTGTTTCGCTTGTAAGTACAAGATGGATATAATTATCAAAGCTTTATTTTTGGGAAAACTGTGGATGGAGGGTATTGGATTAAAAACCGAAATATACGAGTATATGTACGTGCTGAAGGTGAACAAATAAACTTCAATTAACATCAAAGTACATATATTTATGTATTAATATAACTAATTTACCAATAAGATCGAATTTGTGTGAAATACTCATCCAGTTGATTGTTTGAAGCAGCTATTATATGTTAACTCGTTAATTTTGTGAATGTTATATTTAAATCAAACTTGTATATATACAATTGAGCTTACATTTACTTCCGGATGTAAATTATGATTTTAAGAGCAATGAACTTGTCAAGATTAAACAGGTATTTATATTAATTTGGTGTCTGACCGAAACTGAACGGCCGGAATCGAATTTATGAATTTTGTTTCTTAGTCTTGGCCGAAGTGACAAGCGAGTTGTTGGAGCGAAAGATTTGGGTAAAGTTCGTCAGGGTCTTCCTCTAGTTTTTGGAGATTTATTTGACTTTCAACTACATTGACAACCGTTGGCACCCGCTTTTGGAGAATTGTGGAAACTGCGATAAGTTTTTGCGAGCACATATAATTGACTTAAAATTGCAATATCATCGCCGAATGTTAAAATCGTAATCTATCTTGAAGCTTACGGTGCATATAATGCAGCTTTAGGTGATTGGTTTGAGAACCGCCGGCATTTATTTTGCAATGTCAATATAAGAAGTACTTTTGCGTCCATATGTACTCCCGATTTAGTTGTGGTTTTCAATAATAGATTTTTTTTTTGTTATTGATCATCCCGGTACTACCGTTAGGTATTTCGTTGAGAGCCGGCTCAACGCCCGTTACTGTTCTGATGCATTAGTCAGTATTTCCACATACTTATTACCACTCACTATTAAAATCAGAGTGGTTTCAGAGGGAGCCACCCCTGTCAGATCTGTACGCCTCCATCCAACATGCCCCTATTATTACCATAGAAAAGTTCGTTTCTAAGTCTGGTATCGTCAGTTTACTTGTATTTTACAAAATTTCCACCCTGATTATTACTACGGCAGCGAACCTTCGACTTTTCTCATGTCGCCATTCGTGAGCTGCTTCTTTAACATGTTGTGCAGTGATCACTATTATGGTATGAGGGTTGGACCGTTTGCTTTACCTTTATTTAAACTATTTATACTACGCACTATTTTATGGGCAGGACCCCATGTGTTATTGTTGATATCGGCGCAAAGTTCTTTAAACATTCTGCCCTTGCCAGGTTAAACAATTTCCGCCTTTCCTTGAACTTTACCTTTAGCTTAAGCTCCACGGCGTTGGCTGCAGTGTTCAGACAATTTTTGTTGGTAATTTTGCATGCAATTTTTCTGCTCCAGTTTCACAGAGCTTAACGAAAATATGCTAAGCACTCTTTGTTCGCGTTAATTTCATTCTGATTTTTTCCCCGAACGACTTGACAAACCCTAATTGTAATCATCTCATTTTCTATAAATTTTTGGTACATTTGCAAGTATACAAATTTCGTATGTCGGCAACGGTGTCAATGCCTGTTGACTGCAGAAAAAAATTTATGGCACTAATTTCTATCATTTCTTCGAGGATTTATTGCTTGTTACCAATAACGTCGTATTTTTTTCTTTTCTTCGGTTTTGATAATATATAAACTATAAGCTGTCATTCATCACAAAAGTGAAATGGTGCAATTCAACAGGCTTTGCTATTGAATTGAGACAAATTAAATCGTAAGAAATCAATCAGATTTCGTTTCTGATTAAAAATCAGCACTATAATCGGGCAAGCAAATCGTATGTGTATCAATTCTGATGCAGTTTTCGTGTGATATCAATGCGATTTTTGTGAATTATTTCTTAAACGAATCCGAAGTCGATTTCAAAGCTGCATTCGACAGTACGAAAAGGAGTTACCTGTACAAACAAGGTCTCAGACAGAGTGGCTCTCTTTCGTTTGACATTAGCATTATATATATACATATACATATATAATTGGCGCGTACACCCTTTTTGGGTGTTTGGCCGAGCTCCTCCTCCTATTTGTGGTGTGCGTCTTGATGTTGTTCCACAAATGGAGGGACCTACAGTTTCAAGCCGATTCCGAACGGCAGATAGTTTTATGAGGAGCTTTTTCATGGCAGAAATACACTCGGAGGTTTGCCATTGCCTGCCGAGGGGCGACCGCTATTAGAAAAATGTTTTTCTTAAATTTGGTTTTCACAGAAATTCGAATCTACGTTCTCTCTGTGAATTCCGAATGGTAGTCACGCACTAACCCAATCGGCTACGGCGGCCGCCAGGAACCAGCATTGACATCGATAATAATGTCAACCTTGAAATCCAACGGAGAATCTTTCTTGCCAACAAGTGCTACTTTGAAGTAAGTAGGGAATTAAGTAGTAAAATCCTCTCTCGATGAACAAAACTAATACTCCATAAGGCTCTCATCATGCCCGCCCTATCGGGCGCAGAAGCTTGGACAATGACATCTGATGAAGTGAACTTGCGAGTGTTTGAGACAGTTTCTGCGGAAGATTTGTGGACCTTTGCATGTTAGCAACGGCGAGTACGATGGAACGATGGAACGATGAGCTGTATGAGCTTTACGACGACGTAGATATAACACAGCGAATTAGGATCCAGCGGCTTCGTTGGCTGGATCATGTCGTCCGAATGGATACAAACGCTGGTGGTAGCAGAGGAAGAGGAAGGACTCCTTTACGTTGGAAAGATCAGGTGGAGAAGGACTTGGCTTCGCTTGATGTTACAAAATGGCACCGGTTATCACGAGGAAGAAACGGCTGGTGCGCTTTGTTAGACTCGGCCAAAATCTCGTAAGCGGTTATCGCGCCAATAAAAAAAAAAAAAAGAATCCGAAGTCAGCTTATATAAACTTAATGAAAAATAATCCGAAGATTATCAACCATCAGTTACGGGTTAAGTTAAATAAGCGATTTTGATCGCTGGACAACAATCAAAGAACAAGTAAAGACAACGAAGTGCAGTTCCCGAGCTGCTCCGCTAACAACACTTGGTTAGATAATTTCAACATATGTACATAAACCAATTGATTCTAATTAGACGAGTTTTGATTGAATTTGCATTTTCTTTTTTCGGGGCTTACCTTTTTTTGCAAATGTGAGTAATTTTGCTTTATATTATATGTAACAGACGATACGTTTTTGTTATTTTTTAGTTATTGAAGTGAAGCATCGTAAGCAGTTTTTAGACCAGGTATATTGCCAACTCGGCGGCCGTTGTAGCGGAATGGGTTGATGCGTGACTACCATTCGGATTTCAGAGAGAACGTAATTTCGAATCTCGGTGAAACACCAAGAATTAAGAAAAAGTTTCTTCTAATAGCGGTCGCCCCTCGGTAGGCAATGGCAAACCTCCGAATGTATTTCTGCCATGAAAAATCTCCTCATAAAAAATATCTGCCGTTAGGAGTCGTCTATAACTGTAGGTCCCTCCTTCCATCAAGACGCACGCCACAAACACACAAAAAGGGTGTAAACGCCAATTATATACCTTCTGAGAAGATTGTCAAATCATGTAAACACAAATGCTATTTGCTTGTTGGACACAACCAATGAAATTAGACGATTAAAGCGCAATCATGTTTTAGACTTGCCATTCCTTTAAATTGGTCTATTTAATAATAATAATAAAAAAACAAAAAAACAAAAAAAAAAAGGAGCTAAGTATGAAATTGTTAAAATGCTCCAATAAATTTTAAAATTTCAATATAAGTTATACAATTTTCGAGTAAAAATTAAATTTAATAACATCATAAAATATGCATAAGAATTGTAAAAAGAAAAAATTCTATGGTTTTCTATGTAGTTTTGCACCAGTGTAAGTACTATGCTGTCATTAAGTAATAAGATCCCTTTTGCTGAATATCTGTATTCTAAGATAGATTGCAAATAAAGTATTTCCATTAAAAAAAAAATATATATATGTCATCCGCGGACCGTTTTATTGATAACGTCTCGTTCATATTTGAGCAGAAGGTATATGATATACATATAATATATCACGTCTAGCTAAAATTCGAGTGCTAAATAACCTATGGAGTATAATTTTTGTTAAATGCTATCTTGGATTGCAATTAAGAGCTTGCAACTACATGTACTTATAAAACAGACTGAGTATTTTTGTGACTTGATTTGAGATTTAAATGAATGTACTTATAGCGTCACTAATGAACTAATAATTTATTAAATCAGTCTAGGCAAACTTCCTTAATCGAAAAACTTATAATTTATTGGACGCGCTGATAAAAATAAGAAATATTTGGTACTCCACCATTACCAAATAGGGATTATTATCATCAAATGGCTTATGGCCGACAAGTCTTGAGGGCGAAATATGTTATTTCCGGCTCGACAGGTTTTGTATATAACAGGTCCAGGTCAAGATTAGAATACTCCACTTTAGTGCCTTATTGTTGTTTTTTCAAATATGACTTTAGTTATAACCGATTACTTACCTTTGTTTAATGGAGTGGAAATAATATGAGTAAGTTTCGAGGATTTGGTTTTGTTTATTTTTATTTAGCGTGCTTTTTTATATCAACACTACTTTCAAAAGTAGCTTGTATTTACATTGTTATTTGCGATATGTTTAAAACAATTTAAAAAAAATTACGAGGATTACTGTAAGATTTGTCTGTGATTAATAAAATCAGTTTATCTTAAATTTTAAATGGTTTAATTTCATGGTAGGTTTAAGTGTTTCCAGTTATTGCATTTTTACTCATATTGAAATAGTAATGTCTCAAAATTAAACCCAGAATCCCGGAATTACTATAAATATTGGGTAAGGAAATAAGTTTCCGTCGTTCTTAAACAAATTTAAACAATTAAATAATACATGATATTATGTGAAGTATGTATGTGCCATTGAAAGCTACAACTTTATTCCATCTTTCATGCAGCATACGGATCCCTCTGACGAAAAATTAGAGTTCTTTTGACTTGATCCATTCATTGAACCAGTTTGCAATGCTCTCGTAAGAAGTGAACCGCTACTGCTGACTGCATTGATTGGAACAGATGGTAATTCGAAGGTGCAATTCAGTCCCTCTAAATATTTCTGGACCGATTTAGCAACATGTGGCCTCGCGTTGTCATGCAGAAAAATCAGTTTGTCATGCCCCATTGTACCGTCCCATTCCGGCCACTTTTCTTTGAGAGCTCGATTTAAACGCATTAGCTACAGTCGGTAACGATCGCCAGTGATGGTTTCAGATGGTTTAAGGAGCTCATAATAGATGACACCCTTCTGATCCCACCAGATGTACAACATAACCTTGAAGCATGAATATTTGTTTTCACTGCCGATGGATCTGGCAGTGATTCACCTGGCACGCTCCAACATTTTCGACGCTTAGGGTTATCACAATAGATCCAGTTTTCATCGCCAGTGACGATGCGATGGAGAAAACCTTTTCTTTTCTGCCGTTCAAGAAGCATCTCACACGTCACCAAACGTCTCTCGATATCCCTCTCCTTCAATTGATGTGGGTACCAATTACCTGCTTTCTGGATCATTCCCATCGCGTGCAAACGTTTACCGATGGTTGATCTGTCAACATCCAACTCTTTACACATATCATCAAGGGTTCGACATGCGTCTTCATCCAATAATTGTTGTAGTTGAGTATCTTCGAATTTTTTCGGTGCCCCTTTGCCATCTTTATCACTCACGTCGAAATTGCCATTTTGGAAGTGTCGAAACGACTCTTTACAAAATGTATTTGATGGCGGGTGATTAACGTAAATATTGATCAATATACAACACGTTACAGGTGCACTTTTCTTTAAAAGGTAATAATGAAGCATGACTTCCCGCAAATGCGGTTTTTTCGGGACGAACATAGACGGTTTTGACGTCAGATAAAAAAAAGGATATTTACGCTTCAAATTAATGTCAACTACTGCGATCGTGACCTCACATATACACCTTCAAATCACCAGTACGATTATATTACTAGAGCGTACACAAAAATAGTATCAGCAGCGACACCTCTTTCACGACGGCGCAAACTTATTCCCATACCCAATATATTCCGAAATCCTGGTATCATAATTTTTTGATAATATTGGCATCCTTAGTGTGGGGATCTTTAACATTTTCAAGTAATGGTCTCATCAAGTAACCGTTATAGGCCTCATAAAAGTAGGGGCCAACAATGCAGTTTGCAAGTTTGCGTGAATTAGTTGGATTTTAATTTCATTTTTATAAGGAAACAAAATTCGAATCTGCCTGTACCCGTTTGAGTAAATAAATTCCTTGTCGAAACGCCTGCGGTGACCTGAACATCAGCAAGTGTTTCCTGCGAACTATAGGATTTCAGTGGTAAAGCCATCGAGCAACTGTTCCAAGTTATTCATCTAATTTTATCCAACTCGCGTTAAAATGTTTAACGCTTTTGCACACGATACATACAGTGACTTACAAAATCCTTAGAATTAGGTATAGACAGAGCAATAAAGCAAAAAACTCAATGTTTTATATTGGCCTGAAATTGTACAATGCATTGCCAATGGAAACAAAAAACGAGAAAAGATATGCATATAGTATTTAAACAAAAAATGTGTAGAATTCATTAGGAATAAGAGAAATAATTTAATGTAAGAAATGTAAAGTATTGCTAATACTAATAATAAATGAATAACTAATAAAAACTAATATTTTTATATTAAAGAATATATTGTCTAATTAAAGAATAAACAAAAAAATTGAATGATACCAAAAACTATTTTGCAAGTTAAAACTGATATTACTAAAACCATAATAATGCCAGCCAAACTTCTTCAATTTTATATTTGATATTTCATTTTAACCCATTATAGCTCTATATGCTGATCACTAAAACAAAAACATATGCATATCTACACATTTAAAAATTAGTTTTTTCATAATTTTTTTATTTTGTATTAAAAAATGTACATAACATATTTTTCTTTTATATTTATTTAATATTCTCTAAGCGCCTTAAATATTTTTTGAACGAGGCATAATGAAAAAAATGCTGTATAACTGTATAACAGCAATGTTTGCATACTAAAAAAAATTTGTTGTTACCTGCCACCTTTTATATCATTACACCATCACTAAAACCGTTTCGTATAAACTTTAGATGTGGTACGAATGAAGTCACAGTATTGCGAACATTTTTTGTAGCTGCTTAATATTTTCGAATTAAAAATGCAACCAAAATTACCGCCTTTGGCCTCGATGTACTAAATTCTCTGTATTCAAATTAATAATAAGACAAAAAAAAATGTTATGAAAACAAATGAAATCCCAATCACAATGGAGCAAATAAAAAATGGTAAT